>BLKR01015314.1:0-83467 GCA_011170035.1 Teleogryllus occipitalis | reverse complement strand
AATATGTTTCAGAATTTGTGAAGACCTCCATTCATTAAATATTGCAAGTTAACTACTGAACGCGACGAAAAAGGATTTTTTAGATTTTTGATTTTACAAATCCGGCAAATATAGAAATTTTCTATTGTAAATTTTCTACAGGTATTTCTTTTGTATCATGTATTCGCACAGGTTCAGCTAGTTAATAATAAAAACTATTTTCTTACTTTCTGAAACAAAGATAACTTAATTTTCGTTCTTGCGCGTTCGAAGTAGTTATGTTTCATTCAAATGCATGGGTAGTAGAAGTTTTTTTTAAAAATTCATGTTTCATTAAGTTTCAATTTTTTGAAGTGAGATACATAAACTCCACCGATACGCAAAGAATTAAATGTTTCTGTTTAAAAAGAAGTAAAAAGCTTAAAACCATAATGCGAAATGTAAAATAGAACTATAAAATAGAAATATAAAATAGATTCGAGATTGAAAACATACTGTTACTATTTTTAATAATTCTAAAGAAAATATATTTAAATAATTTTGAGAACTCAAAAAAGTATTCAGGCACAATACACCCTAAATGTTTACAATACTTAATACATTTTTTTAATTTCTGTGAAATTGTTTGAATTATATTTAAAAAATCAAATAATATTTGGAAATATTATAGTAAAAATTTACATTAGAACTAAAAAAAACTTTTAATAAGCGTGCGCACCCATGACCGATTCACCGAACCATTGATTGATCTGGACAATTTGGAGAAACTGTTTGGATTAATTTATTTTCTTTTAGCTAAATATACATGTATTATTTAGTGGAAAATGTCCAGATGCTTCATATAATTGAATTTCAAATATAAGTACTATAATTTTTGTTTATTTTAATTTTTCAGAATAAGTTTGGATTGCTTTTAACACAGTTTCATTGTGAGGACCACACTCACATTGTACATGTATGTGCCATTTTTGTTTTAACAAGTTAATGCCCTTTGACCGTTTAATTTAGAATTTTGTATTGTCACATTTCGTTATTGTAGTAGTTCAAATATAAAAGTAAATTAGTTACACATTGTAAAGTGTAACTATGTGTATAATTCATTGGATACTGAAACAAAGAAAATATGAACATATCAATTAATATTGGATCCCTTTGTATGAAATATTGAAACTTTAGTTCCTTTTGACGTCGGGTACACAGCGTGACGAAACGTTGTATCAATAACCACTGATATATCATGTATGTAAATTGATGTTTAAATATTTGTCTGGTTTTTCTATAAAACGGATTATCCCAAGGTCTCTTGCACACGTGTAATGTAATCAAATCAATCAGTTTTCAGAAACAATATTTCATAAAGTAAATAAAAGTATTAATCTCACAAACGATTTTTACCATATCTACAATTTAAGACTGTATTATTTATTCCATTACCTGAAACTTTTTATTTTCCAAACAAGAAAAAGCATTAATTAATCAAGATCATAGGAGTGCAAAGTTTGAAATATGTGGTGCCAGCCACATTACTGGGCCCCCTTTTCCATTGAACGTTTCTATTTTCATATGCCATTATCTAGTAACCCTACAAGGTCTAAAGGGATACATTGTGTACCCCAGGAAACGTTTTATCATTTATTTCAGTTAATGTTGCCATCAGAAAGACAGTTTTTTCTAGCTGAAGAGTTTTAAAATGTGCTCAGTAGAAAAAAACAATAATTATTTTCTCTGGAAATAATTTTTTCCTGCTATAGGGTTCAAAGTGTATCCTTGTAGTACTCCGTGTCACATGTGGCAGTTCATCATTCTACCATTTCTCTGCTCAAATCGTTAAGAAAGCAGTTTAAATTTATACGTAATCACTTCTAGATGCATTGTTTTCCAATATATCGCACATGTATCACTATTATATTGATAGGAGCTGATTATTGTGGCTTTAAATGTGCTCAATGAATACTGTTCTGTTGATTGTTTTTGCAAGATTGTGTTTTCAACAGTGATTACATTGAAATAATAAATGTTGCGAAAGTAAATTTTTTTGTGCAGTAAGTATTCCAACATAATGTACCCCTTCGGTACTCCCTTCGGTCCAAAATGTACCCCTTCGTACTCAAAAGTGTAAAGGGTGTATCTGAATAAGGCGGTGGAAAGTGCCCCCAAACCAAATCGATAATCGCGATGCTCATATAAAAGAAAATACAAAATGACGTAGATTCACAAAAAATCAGTCTTCTAGGGCAATCTGTTTCAGAGATAAAACGAAAAACGTGTTTTGCAAGTTTTATTGTTTCCCAGCATCTATTGCGTGTATCAGGCTGAAAAAATTGCAGAGACGGAGAAAAATAGTTCAAAATCAAGGTATTTTTGTCAACGAATGTTGACGTCAAATTCATATAGAAAAAATAAATAAATTTTTGAAAATCATTTTCGACGTGATAACATTGTAGTAGTCTCAATTCCCCCCCTAAAATAGGTCTTATAACACACTATAATATATTTTTTTCAGATTTTTAAACAATGTGGACGGTAGTGAAAACAATTTAGAACAATTTTTTCAGTTTTACAAATACCTACAAAAATTGTGAATCTACGTTATTTTGTATTCTCGTTCATATGAACATTGCGATTATCGATTTGGTTTGGGGGCACTTTTCACTGCCTTATTTGACTATACCCTTTGCTCAGGTCTCCGAGGGGTAAATAAATAAAATCATCTAAATGAGGAATTAAATTTTAACTTTAATGATAGAACTAGACTTTGCACTTGGATGGTTCATGAGCACCATACTGACTTTCCGTGCTGCAAACCCGGGTTCGATACCCGATTGGGGCAGAAACAGAGTTGTAGCTTTCCTCTAAAATTGTCCCCAATTTTTGTAGCTGTGTGACGAAGGAAAACATAATGTTCTCCCTATCTTCTCTTACCCCCAAGCATGGGAATCAAACTAGGCATGAATTGTCAGTTAGCCAGAGGAAAAATTCGGACAATCGATCAAAAATGCCGAGGACATGCATAAAATTAGGCTGTGGCTTCTATCTTCCCGGTATGCAAAACAATTCCCATAATTCAAGTTAAAACGGGGAAAATCACTCTAAGTGGCCTCTTTTAAAATTTTCAAGGGGCACGGCTCTCCTAACACTCCCTGTGCGCAAGCCTATATCGTGTAAACATGATCCTAAGCACTAGATTAAGATAATCGACTATATCCTTTAATGAGGGCGGGGCGATTGAAGAATCTCTCACATAGGGAGAAGTGGCTCAGGGCATCAACAGATGTCACTGCAGTGCTTCTGACAATAAGGTCCTATGTTTGAGCCCCTTGTTCGAATTCAATCGTTGTCTGGAGAAGATTTCTAGCGGTCGACTGCTTTCATCGGTAGTTTTCCCGACCAATTGTAGACGAAGGCCGGTGCAGAATGGGCCACGGACCGCGCGCGGACTTTCCTTCCCGTTTGTTATCCTATCCCTCTTACACACATTTGATTTGATTGTTAGTGATTCCAGGCGCGTCAACTACTATGGTCATTAGTTCCGTAAGTGTATTATGTGTTTTTTGCACAGGAGGTGGCGGTGGTCTATCCCCACTAGATGGCCAGATCAGGCACTGACCTACCGCTGGCAAACGGGGTTTTCCCAAATCAGGTATCTCCCACTGGGCACCACCTCAACCGGGACAAGTTTTAAGTCCCCGACAGGTCTCCCGGCATGTGTGGTAGTATAGTAAATGTTAGTGTGGGTGTGTGTGTGTAAGGGGTGAGGATAGGAAAAGGAAGAGGAAGGAAAGATCGCGTGCGGCCCATGGCCCGTTTGTTAGGGTACTGCTCCGACATTCGCTTGGTGCTGATCGGAGCAACCACGGGAAACTACCGATGAGGGCAGCCAGCTGCTAGGATTCTCCTCCAGACAGCGACTGAATTCGAGCTAGCGGATAACCTAGTGTTGAAATTCCTGCCGCCGTCGGCACTGGAACCTAGGACCTCCTGGTCACAGGCGCTGGAGTGACATCAGTTGATGCACTGAGCCACCGCTTCCGGTCTCTAACACACAATTACCCTAACATCCACTACAATACCACACATGCCAGGAGATCGGTTGCGGAAGCTTGGAGTTTGTCCCGAATAGTGCGATGTCCCGCTAGTGGGAGATGCCTAGATGAGGAAAACCCACTAGGCGCCTGGCAGTTCGACCCCATATCTCATCATCCAAGGGGATGGTGAGATATAGGGTCGCCCCACCTCCCGAGAAGAACGTGCATTTCCCTTGCGGGATCTTACCAGTTGACGTGCCCAGAATCTTTTCTTCCTCTTCCTTGTCCTATCCTCTCCTCTTACACACACACACTTACACTAAGATGCACTACACTACCACACATGCCGGGAGACTGGTCGGATACTTGGTACTTGTCCTGGCTGGGGCGGTGCCCCGCTGGTGGGAGAGTCCTGGTTAGGGGGAAACCCCACTAGCCGTCGGTAGGTCGGCGCCGGATATCGCCATCCAGCGGGGGAAGATCACCGCCATCTCCCGAGAAAAAATACATGCACTACACTAACGGGACTAATGAGCAGAGCAGTTGACGCGCCCGGAAACACGAAAAAATCAATCAATCAATCAATCAACAAACACCAGCACCATACTTTACCTACGCCTCAGGAGCATCCATGCCATCCGGAGCGGGCGTCCTCGCTAACGAAAATCCCCGGCGCGAGTGTAGGGAAACGGAGTGGATTTCACCGCACTGGATTCACGCAAGCCTCCGCCGACAGCTGAAGGCGGGCGCGCGCGCGCGCGCGCCGCAATTTGTCACGCGGAGGTGCTAAGCCGCGCGCAACCCGCCTCGCAATCTGCGCGATTGTTCCTGTCAGCGGCCGACGCGCGTTCTTTCTCAGCCAGCTGGCGAAGCTACGCCGGAATATACTTCGATTAAAATGGGAAGATATTTCAAGGTCACGTGTCGGCAGGAGAGGTGGACGCGCTCGTTCGTTCGCGAGATTCGTTGCGTATTAAAGTTTTGGTACTGAAGCTCTGGATTTGATGACAGTGTCCCCTCTCCTTGCAGCACGTGGCTTTAAAAGGACACAGTTTTAACGGAAGTATTGTTACCATTATTGTTTGTGTCCTGCGGCTCCATCACGTGGCACCGGCTAAGTTTCTCACATCCAGTACTGACAGTGTCTCTGGAGTGACTGATCGCGAGATCCTAGGTTAGAGGTCAGACGGTGGCAAACTTTGGACACTATACAAATAGCTAGGTAGTTTTCGGTGTTTTCTCTGATCAATTCAAGGCGAATGCTTGAGTAATGCCATAACAAATGGTCCCCAGACCATGTGCAATATTTTTTCCTCTTCCTTTTGTTGTCCTCACTCCTCATTTATACACACACGATTACATGCACTACACTACCACACATTTCGGGGGACCGTTTGTACAATTAGAGCTCGTCCGGTTTGGGGCGTAGCCCGTCTGAGATATCTGGAGGGGGAAATCTTCCAACAGGCGACATGTTGGTCGGTACAGAATATCCACATTGGAGGGGAGGAACACCGCAATCTCCCGCGATGAAACGTTCACTACACTAACGGGAATATTGACCTTTACTTATCGTGCTTGGGAACATTAACCGGCGATACTTAAAAATACCACACGCTTACTAATAAAGTGACATTATCACGTTATTAACCAATGGTTGGGTCCCAGACCGCATTTCCAACAAATGCAACGAGGATAGCCAAATTTCGTTTCGAAATATGTTTTTTTAAACATATCTCTGTTCATGAAGATTGTTACCTGTTATTTTTCAAGTGGCAATTCAAATTAATCAAGAACAGTGTACAGCCAGGTATCAGGCACTCAATTTTGTACTCAAATTTGGAACATATTACGTGGTAAACACAAAATATACGGCAAATGAGTCTTAAAATATTCACCGGATGACACGTTGTCCAATGTTCGATTCATCTTTCTCTACAATTCAATTTTCGCCATTGAAACCTACAGACAGGAGAGGTTTTACAGTGAATATCGTTCCGAACGAACAACAAACGAGATTGATCACGAACTCTCAATTAAATCGGTATTATTCCTACCTTCATTCGTCCAGAGAAAGCTTCCCTCATAATGAATTCTTGATTTTTGATTTATACTTAAAAAGTATCACTTCTAACAAACATAAAACATTTGTCGTCCATTCTTAAAATACAGTAGAGCCTCGTTTTTAGAGACATATAGAGGCATACATATTTGTGTCATAAAAAGCATAATCTTATAAATGGAAAATAACAATACATGTTCGTAAAACAATCAAAGTTTAACATTCGATATTACTGTTTGAATCGTGACGTATGATGTATAAATTTTTTATACTAATATTTGTTTGATGCTATGACCCTGACCAGGAGGTCTTAGAATGTTTGACAAAATCTAAATAATTAGGTCCAATTCATCCACTGAATGGGAAAGAATCCTAACGGCTGGCTTCTCTTAGCGATAGTTTCCTATGGTTTCTTGAACCAATATCAGAGATTGCCAGAGCAGCACCCTAACAAACGGGCCACGGACCTCACGCGATCTTTTGTTCCTCTTCCTTGTTCTATTCTCACCTCTTACTTGAACACACTCACACTTACTTGCTCAACACTACCGCACACGTCGGTTACACACACCAGTCGAATACTGAGAGTTTTTCTTCTCGTTTGAGAAATGCCCGAGATGATGGGAGACTCCCTTAGTGATAATACCGCAAAACAACGACGAGTCGGTAGATGCCGAATCTCTCGTTTCAGTGGAGAGGGACACTGCCACCTTTCAGGATATATTATGCTCGACATGTACGGTACTAATGTACACATCAGTTTGCGCGCTCCAAAACAATCATTGTTATTTTCGAAACCACCACAACTGGAATGAATATTGTTTTTGATTTAAGACGTTGCCTTATACGCTAGTGAAGCACCATTTACTAGGCAATCAGCAACAATATCACTATTATTATGTAAAACTCAATACAAATTATACAGTTCTTTAACACTTCTTGAGAGTTAAGTAATCTATAGAGAAAGGAGGAAATGAAAAGCTGGAGGTGGATAAAAAGAAAAATGGGGCGAACGAGGTAAGATGGAAATAAGAAAAATCAATTGTAAGAAGTGGGAGAGAAAGAGAGATAGAGAAAGATGGAGATGCCAGGAACACAAAGAGAAAGAGAGAGAGAGGTAGTAATTTTTCAAATACATTAAGAAAGTATTTACCCTCTGTCGTGTTTGAAAAATGTATCGTACTTTAGCTTCATCGTTTTCTCCTTTGTATTACAATAGTCTAGTAATTGATTACAATAGTCTAGTAATTGGTGTCTTGAGTCATTGTGATTGGATAAGAAAATAGCTTTATTCCTTGTTAACATCTGAATTTTACATAGGTAATGACTCTTTCCTACGATTATTACTGTATTTTTGATGGTAGCTGCGACAGCCTTTCTTGCGAAATTGTACAACCCTAGCTCTACTTTCAGTCATCACAAAATATCATATGGAACCTCTCATTTATTATGTATGGCAACGTGTTTTTTGATATGTAAACTCAAAGGATACTGAAAGGAAAACTAGAAGGTAATTTCCGGCCCTCGAATTCAGGCTAGTGCTTCATAAATTATGTATTAGTTTTGACATGGTTTCTTGCCGATTTGGAGATATGAATTTCTGATTTATTATGCTCGGGCCAAACTAATCCTTTGAGTTATAATTTATGCAAAGAGCAAGTAATTAGTCAACCGTTGATTAAAGCTAAGCTTTGCAAATATTCATATTCACTTTACTGAATACGACTTTTAGGAAAACATCTAGGGAAGATATGTTGGGCAAAAACTGCTTTTATGGGAGTTTAAGGTTCCAGAACAATTGGAAAATATATTTACACATGTAGAAATCGCATTTTATTTCACACGTATGGATTTCAAGTACGCTGTGAATACGGAGGATATTTCAATTATATTTATCGTAATGTGTGTCCTTAATACCTCCGGTAGACATTTACCAAACGCAATGTAAATACATTAAACTTATACTCGTTGTACTATTGATATTGTATTATTTATAGTTTCATAATAATTATTTATCAAGGACAAATGTATGTAATATCTAGTAAATTAAAAAAAAATACTGAATTTTCTTTTATCTTGTAACACTCGAGAATGAGGTGGATCTTATCAATGAAAATCAGTGTCAGAAGCATGAAAAAGTTTATATTTTTGGCTTCTTCTTGCAATTGCAATATTCAAGATATAGATATTTTTTACCATATAATATATTTCCATATAATATTCTCATATTCATTTGTACATTAATATTTAATTTCTTTTTCATGATTCATAATTTCAATAATATTTGATCATTCTTTTATAATAAACTCTACAAGCTATCAACACAAGGAAAGAAATACGAAATGTGTAATATTTCGGTGGCAGCGCAAGAACGCTTTCACTACCCACGCTCACCTTGCTCTGGGTCACAAAGGTCAAACAATCGAAAATAGCGAGTTCCTGGAACCGTGACTACACGCCGCACCGCGACACGTCACACTCAAAGCCAAAGGGGTATGTTGCGTTCCAGCTACAAGGAAGTTGCTTTCGCTCTCGGAAGGCAGTTTCTAGTCGCGAGTCGGCTTTTGTTTAGCGGAAGAACAATGTAATTAAGCATTTTTATTTTCTCTGTATCACATTTTCTAAATCCATGTAATGCGACTAATTATAGGGCTTTTCTTCTTCAAAATTATATGTTAACTTGAAATATATTTGGATAATGACAGAATTATAACAAATAACTAAGGTGAAGACGGAGAACTGAGAATTGAATGTGGTGGGTTGATTGATTTTGTTAGTGATTTCGAGCGTGCTAAATGCCAAGGAGCCAAGGATATTAGTCCCGTAAATGTAGTGCACTTCCCTCGGGAGATGGCTGGGATTTTCCTCCGCTGGATAGCGAGATCCGGCGCCGAACTACTTCCGACTGCCGGGGTTTTCCCTGACCAGGTATCTCCCACCAATGAGTCATCGCCTCCATTCGGGACAAGCTCTAAGCTCCCGATCAGTCTCCCAGCATGTGTGGTAGTGCAGTGCATGTTAGTGTAAGTGTAAGTGTGTTTAAGTAAGGGGTGGGGGTGGGAGGAGGGAGAGGAAGAGGAAGAAAGGAAGGAAGGACGGATCGCGCGCGGTCTGTGGCCCATTTATTAGGGTACTTCTCCGGCATTCGCTTGGTTTTGATCGCAAAAACCATGGAAAACTACCAATCGGAACAGCCAGTCGCAAAAATCATCCTCCACACTGAATGAATTCGACCTAGTTGACAAGCTAGTGTCGAAAATCCTGCTACCATCGGGACTCAAACCATGGAACATCTCGTCAGAGGCACTGCAGTAACATCAGTTGATACCCTGAGGCACCTCTCTCGGTGAATGTGGTGGAGAAGGACGGAGCTCTAAAGAGCGTCGGGCGAACCAAAGCGACAAGGTCAGAGGTTAGGAGTGCAGAAACGAAATGGGAGAGACGAGGTGGGGCGAAAAGAGACGGAGAAGTGTGCCCCAATGGGAAAGCGTGTGAGTGTCGTGAGACAAGAGATAGTGAACGCGGACAGATGAAGAGGGGTGGGGTGGGGTGGTGCGGTGCGAAGTGTGGCTGAGCGAAATTGGAGAAAGCTGAGTGGGGTTGGGGAATGGACGAGACATTGAGGGATGGATGGACGGGGTGCGCGGTGAAGCGAGCAGGAAGAATCTGGGCGTGACGAAAAGGGGCAGGGAGAAGCGAGTTCGCAGCGGGTGGAGAGGTGCACCTGTCGAGGGACAGGTCGGCACGTGTAGGGACTTCACGGGGTGGACCGCGGCGAATGGCATGGACGAGGCTAAACTGATCAGATCCCGGATTGATTACTAGTGATTCCGGACTCATCAACTGCTAAGGTCATTAGTCACGTAAGTAAAGTATATAATTTGCTCTTGAGGGGGCGGTGATGTTGCTCCGCTGGATGGCGAGATCCGACGAGCAGGGAGAAGCGGTCATAAGCGGGAAGGGACGGGTCAGAGAAGATAAGAGCAGGGTTGAATGTGGTAAAGCTGCTTGGGGTTGGGGTTTGCAGGATAGTGCGTAGCGAGTAGAATAGAAGCGGGTTAGGCAGGAGCGGGGCGGGACGGGACGGGCGAGACAAGCCGTTGCGAGACAGATGTGCGGAGTGTGTCCGAAGCGGAGAAGAGGTAGACGAGAGTGACTCCGGAATAAGGGGCATGTCGGAGCGGGGCGAGGTACGGAGAAGCGAGTATGAGCAGCAAGGGGCGGAGCAGAGCAGGTAAACGTGAGGATGACAGGGGTAAAGCTGGTTGGGGCGGGGTTTAGCAGGATAGGGCATATCGGGGCGGGAAGTAGCGAAGCAGGGCGGAGCGAGACAAGGCTGTGCGAAGTGTGTCCGAAGCGGAGTGGCGGTGGTCGACAGCGAGTACCGACCTAGGGAAGCGTGTCGGAACAGAGCGGGGAGGGGTGGGGCGAGGTGGGACAGGGCGGGTCAGGGAAGAGTGGGGAGGGCCGGGTAGGTGGAAGGGGCAGGGGCGAGGCGGGACTTGGGGGTGCGGAGAGGGGAGAGGCGGGGCTTGGCGGGCAGGGCAAGCAGGCGTGTGTGGGGAGGGCGGGGAAGGGTGGAGAGGGGCGGGGCAGGGCGGGTGGGGCGGGGAAGGGCGTGGCGGGGTGGCCGGGGCGGGGCTTGGCGGGCAGGGCGAGGCGGGAGTGGGGCGGGACGGGGCGTGGCGGGGCGTGACGGGGCAAGGCGAGGCGGGGCGGGGGAGGGACGGGAAGGAGCGCTCGCGTGTCGCGCGGCGCGGGCGCAAACCAGCGGGCGCCGCTGCGGAAGTGGCGTGGGCCCAGGCGCCAGGCGCCCCGCGACAAACGACTGCGACAGCTAATCCATAGCGCCAACCCGCCCCCCTCCTGCCACCTCACACCGCGCCCCGTCGCACCGCTCACCTCACCTCACCTCACCTCACCATGCTCTAGCCTGCCTTGCCTTACCCCAGGCGCGCATAAAACAAGCTAAAGGAGGCTTTCTTTGAACAACGTGAAGAGAAAGAAAGCGATCACGGACAATATAAACGCATCAGGAAATTCATTCAGGAAAGGAAATTCTTAGGCTACGTCGCTATGGAATTTCATCATTTCTCCCACTGCAAAGATAATTAGAAATATCCTACTTCTTAAATACTGTATTTATTTGAAAACAGGACCACTCGCGTATAAGCCTCAGTTTTTTGGAATAATTCGTTGCAGTAATGTTGTCTATAAACGGCTAATTCCCTGCAATATTCATTTGTCGGCAGGTCCTAAAAAAATTGTGGGCTGAATATAAGAAATAAGAATATATATCCCTGTGTAACTTTTCTTGAAAAATAGAAGGACAGTTTTTGAAAAATTATTTCGCATAATTTCAAGAGCCTTGTTCATTATTTGTTTTGGGAAAAGAAGGTGCTTATATTCCAGAAAATACGGTATGTTATATGGTCATTTTTATCATTTTATACTTTCGTAGAGTAATATAAACATTTCTCTGTAAATTATTGAGTGATTTGATAATAAATTTTTAAATATCAGTGCAAATTGCTGTGAAATCACTTGTTTTTCTTTTTATTTTATTTTATTTTCAAAATTTGGAAATATTTTTCCAAGTGCGAGATTGCAAAATTTACCAAAACAATGTTTGGTGTATTTCATTAGCATGTCTACGTTACCAACAAGAGACGTTTGTTTCAATATTCTGTTTATCACGAATGCATTGAGTGAAAGCTTTATTTTAAACTTACGCCGTCGAGTAACTTTTTTTTCAATTCCTAAATTTCTTTTGTTTAACCGTCGATATGAATAGTGTTTGCAAATGTAAAATTCATTTCTTTATTTTGCAATTTGCGTAAAAATTAATCTAATTACTATCTAATCCAAAAATCGGTCACCAACGTTTAAGAGTTCAGGGATAACTATATTTATAAATTTAAATTTCGTAGACCTCTCTTAATGGCCTTCTAATAACTAACATATTATCAAAAAAGTTCCTTAATATTTATAACAAACTTGTAAAAGATAATTAATTATTTAAAGTATATTTAAGTACTGTTTTACTCCGACAAGCGTTAAAAAAATTAATTTTTTATAACTTAGTTGAACTTATTTTACGCATTGTATTTATTGCCCACTAGGAAACAAATATTGCAGGATAGCCTTTTGATACTATCGTTCGTGTAGTTAATGTGATGTAAGACGATAATTATCATTAAAAACTCAACTAGTGGTAAAATAAGGAGCTTTTTTGGAATACAATTTCTTTTTGTTTAATAATGAAACATGGAAAAATAATAAAGTACATATCTTTTTTTATTAAGAAAGCAAGGCCACAACAACCTCTCTGGATTATTAGCGACCTTTTGGTACTTACAGAAAACATTACAAAATTGGCAGGTCAGTTAACCGTCATGTATGTTATAGCAATTACCAAAAATTGTCAATAACGATGAGCTTGCAAAATAAATATAAATAATTTACATTTTGAATCTTCTACTACTACAATACAAAAATTCAATTACAGTTTGGCTTCAAAGAACAATGCAAACACTTACAATATTAATCAAATTCCAATATGACTCAATTAGAAGATTCCAAAATAATTCATATTTACATACAAGAAGAAAAAAAATTAATAATGGTGTGTTAGTAAAAGGCAAAAACAATAGTATTTTGCTTAGCGTTACTGACAATAATACTACATACCACTTAAGTAAATGATCTCTATGTAGCATTTTTACGATTTAAAGTAAAGTTAAATGATTAATTTCAAAATCATTTATGCTCCACCATTTTCACCGGTTGGCGAACGCTGGCCAAATGTACCGGATATGAGAGCAGCTGAAGTACTTTTCGGGAGCAGTGTGCCTCGCGCGGGTCTTGCAGAGCGAGAATAGCGCGTAGTGCACGGTGGCGTTGTCACAGCCACATCAAATATTAAAATTGGCGACGTCCGCGACAAGCGGGTTTTCGAGTCAGAAGCGACGTGAACGCTAGGCCTGTCCCCTGCTTCTCTATTTTGCATTTCACAGAGAGAGCCAACCCCATGGAGGAATGGACTCTACTCTACTTGAAGTTGCGTTTCTATTGTCGTATTTCCATAGCGTGTAGCTTATCTTCTACACGCTACGGTATTAATTAGCAGTTGTATGTTTTTATTGTCTTTATTCCACGCACATTTGCATTTTGGAATATTATTGGAATGAACTACTGATGATGAGACTAATAATAACAATAGTAATAATAATAATAATAATAAATTCGTCTTCTTTACATTCGTGGTGGTAAATGAACACTTGTTTTTCGCTAATGACCTTGCTGTAAATATGATATAGAATTTAATAAACAGTAGATCTAAGTGTACGAGTAACCCTCAGCTTGGATTATTCATTAACACTGGTTTGTTACGGTTGATTTACATGAGTATAAAATATTAAAGTAAACATTAAAAATTGTTGAGGACCTACTGGCCAAGAAGGAATAAAAAAAACTATATTGATCACGGTACGAGTTGTACTTTTATAATAGTTATATAATTTCATGATCGTAGAAATTGAGATACATATCAGATTATATTACAACATTATGCACATAGATATGAAATACTTTAATCCCTTTATAAAACTTACTTTGACTCATTCGGGTTTGAAAACCTTCTCGGTGGGGGTTTGCAGTTTTTTCTGCCATACGAGCTGATGTCCCTGTCTGGGATGTCCCTGTCTGATATTAGATGTTTATTTAAATATTAGATATTTACTTAGTCAAAAAACAGTAAAAAACTGTAGGTAACATATGGGAAGAAAATCATCTGCGCACGATGAGTGAGGCACATCGACCAACATCCTCGAAATATTTTTTGATGTAATGAAATATTCTAAATAACTTTTGACAATGTAGGCAAGTGGCCTAAAAGTACCGTTCATCAGCGCAATTCACACTGTTATATAACTATCAACTACACCATAAACATTTTCATATATTTCTCGAAATTTTACTGGAAACCACTGTCCGTAGCTTTTGAGCTTTTGCGTGAATTTCCGCCAAACTACAATATTGTTTCATTTTGTACGAAGAAAATCAATCCAACGACGATTATACAATAGTAATTACGTCGATGACCAGTAGATACACACTGTTTGGTATATCTGACGTCATATTGACAACTGACAATTACAATGCGTCTATACACTTATTACCAAGAAAACTCATAAAACATTTAGAATTCTCGTTTGATTCAGCAACGAACTAGTAAACCATAAAGTTTACTAGATACCACGGGCGTCACTAGATGCTTTTGCTCCTCAGGCGAATTCCAACCTCGGGGCCAGAGGCCCACGGGTTTGGAATTTGCCCTCGACGCAAAATCATCTACTTAACGCTCTAGATACATAAATATTACGTCATTTTTATTTTATTTTATGACATATTTAAAACATTATAAGAGTATTTTGTTGAGCATTTTTGGCGATGTTTTAAGTCTCGGTCCAGAGGCCCTCGGGTTTGGAATTCGTCCTCGGGTCAAAAAGATCTACTTAACGCCCTAGATACCTAAATATTACGTCATTTTTATTTTATTTTATGACATATTTAAAACATTTTAAGAGTATTTTGTTGAGCATTTTTGGCGATGTTTTAAGTCTTGGTCCAGAGCCCCTCGAGTTTGGAATTCGTCCTCTGGGCAAACAAATTTACTTAACGCCCTAGATACATAAATATTACGTCATTTTTATTTGCTTTTAGGGCCTATTTAAAACATTGTAAGAGCATTTTTGGCAATGTTTTAGGTCAACAAAATCCGCCTCCTAGTAATTACAGTTTTTCGAAGCAGAGCCACCTTAATTGCAGGCGTTCCGTTTTCCAAATCCTTCAGCCATTTGTCAAAGCCATCCAGAACACGCGCGGCAGGGCTGGGCTCATCAGGGCGCGCGCAGGGTCTGTGGCCCTGGCACCCTGGGCGCGGGTGACCGTGAACTATCGACCGCGTGCGGGCGCGACCCCGCCGCTCGTGCAGTGTGCAGTCACGCGGCCGCTCAGGACTGGCGTTCCCCATGGCCGCATTTCGTGCCCTCTGGCATTCCAGTCCGCCAGTGCTCCTGTACCCACGTTGTTTTTCCTCCGGCGGCTGGTCGGACTGCTGTTGAAACAGCGTCACAAATGGGAGTCGGAAAGTTTTTGAAAATAGCTATCCCCTGGATTTTCAACTTTAACGAGGGAGGGTTCGCAATAGATGGGTGAGATCCAACCCACGGCAATTTTATGTTCCTAAATTATTGCGATGAATTAGTCGTCTGATATTTCATGTATTCCTTCCTTGTATTTTTCTGAGATCGCCTGGCCTTCTATTTTTATCCTTTCGCTGAATCATTTCCCGTGAGCATGTTCAAACTTGATCGCTGCGCTGCGCGATATCTGACATACGTTGGGTGCAATGATGCCAGTCCATTGTGAGCTTCTGACCTGAACGTTATGTATCATGGCATTACTTTCAGCCGGGTCTACGACAAGTGCCTATTCAGAAAATGTAATAATTTCCCTTATCTACAATCGACTGTCATAATTTCTTACTAAAGAGAAAGATGTGCATGAGACATCTGTAAGAAAAGGAAAAAATAGGAACGTGGCAAAATAGAAAAAACAAAGATTTTCTAAATATTTTTGTGAAAAAGTTAAGTCTATTTTTTATTGAGAACATGCCAAAAGAATTTGAGGAAATTGTATTTATATTATTTAATAGGTTTTATGAAGTTTAATGATTTTTGCGTGTAGTTTGTCAGTTTTTACCTTTCTAATCGTAACTATTCATACAAGAATTCTGTAGTGTAAGATTAATTAACAATTGCATTGAGGGACATGTACAAACTGCAGAAAATATGTATTTCATTAAATGGACCTTCAGACCATTCGCATTTAGGAAAAGTTGCAGGTATATCTGAGAGATACATTGCAGGCACTAGTGTGAGTCTACTTATTGCGGGCGCTCCCGGGTTAAATGGATTACACATAAACATTGTTTGATAGTTGCATAATTTGAGTTGAAAACGGTCATACATTCTTGGATTATAAATATTTCTATATGCTCACCAATGAAGTTGAATGTTATGAACTTACATTTCAGATCAGACCCTTACAGACCACTTACTGCTTTAGCTCTCATGTGATACGGTGAGTCAAGACCTGAAATGTGATATAACATTTTATTCTTGAACAGAAATGTGAAATCTGGATGATGTTCATTGTCTTAAATACTCATGGTTCGAAGAACTTTACTGGATTGCTGTAAGTAAGAGCTTCGGCGCTCAGGTGAAAAAAAGTCCTGTTGTTTAGGTCGTTGGTTCTGGTTGTATGGTGTTAATTATATCAATGTAAAATTTGAAGTTTACTGATAAATGCATAGTTTCCTTAGAAAGCTTGTCGGCTGTAATCAATTGAGGAAACCGCTCATCCTAAGGGAACTTGTTCAAAACTTTTAGCTTTTTCTGAAATGCTTTTTATAATTTTCGGGTATGTATTAACGACAATTCTGCTTACTATAGCGCTAAGTAATAATTGTTTCTTAGCGAATGGCATTTCCATTCACATAATTGTGTGTTTTCTTTCCTTTCTTCACGTATTCGATATTTTTTTTCTTTGACATTGGAAGCCAGTGCATTCCCTGATTTTACTGCAATAATACTTTTCATTCGTAGGTTAAAGTAATACCTTCTTTCTGTTTCAAGCCTTCAGAACGAGGCCACTCTTCTCTTAATAAGTTGTTTTATTTTTTTATTTCTTTTGGAAAAGTATTCCTGCAACTTTAGTTTCCAAATGCATGTCCTGTATTTTTCTGAGCGTTGAACTGCTTATTTTTATGAAATTTCCAATTGGTTCAATTACTTCGTTGGTTTCTTCCGAAAAGTCTTTTTGCCTTAGGGTGGGGGTGGATTTTGATGACCTAAATCATCGCCAAGGATTATCAATAAAATGCTCTTATGCTTTAAATATGCACTAAAACCAAAGAAAAATGACAAAAAATCTTATACAAACCAGTTCGGACTAGCAACTCAAGCAGTTGGATACATTACTGATGTAATCAAGGCTTCATCCATTCATTCGAGGGAACGCCGCTTGAAAACATTTGGTTTGGATTGTTCTTTACCATGAAATCGCTGTCTTTAGAGTTATCCCGAAATAGGCCGGACCGACAATGGCGCTGATATACGTGGCAACAATTACATCACAACGACTGCCAACACAATTTCTGAGCAAACAAATCAAAATTAGTAATCAATAATTCTGTGAAGAACCTTTATTGCATATTGTAAGTATTATTTGAAGTACCATTAAAAATTACGTTAAACTCGATTAAATCAGCAAAAAATGCTTAAAAATGACGTAAAAGGTAAAAATGACATTAGTCGAAATCGACAAAAAATGCAAAATAATTACCTATAAAATGGGTCAATCCTTTTTGCGATAACATAGAAAGAATTTCTATACTAAACGGCATTGTTGTAAAGTGAAAAGAAAAAAAATGACCATTTCATTAAAATCCTCCCCCTACTTATAAACCTGTTAACATCGTCCGCGAGCATTCGCGATGTGACCTCTCCTGCGGCGAAATTGTGCTTCCCTTCCTCTCCGCACCACGTGCGCTGTCGTCGCCGGCGCCGTGCGGCTGTCGCTGTCGCTTCGCACGTCTGGCTTGCTCCAGACGTCTGCGGTGCCCGAGCGTCGCGCGCGCCCTGCCCCTTGCCCTCTTGCCGTGTGATGCGACCGAGTGCACCGCCCTGCAGCCCGGCCAGCCGCCGACGCTGTCGCCGTTGCAACTAGGGTTGCCAACAAAGTTCATGTAAAAGGAATCACACTCGGTAGGATAAATAAATGAATAATACAATGAATAAACAATAAAATAAACAAATAAAATAAATAAATTAATAATAAAACAAATAAATTATAAAATAAATAAATTGTACAATAAATAAATAATAAAATAAATAAATAGGTAAATAAATGGATAAATAAATAAATAAACCCATCAATGATTGATTGATTGTTAGTGATTCCGGGCGCGTCAACTACTGTGGTCATTAGTCCCACAAATGTTGTGCGTGCATTTTGCTCGGAAGGTGGCGGTAGTCTTCTACCGCTGGATGGCCAGATCCGGCGCCGACCTATCGTCGATTAACGGGGTTTTCTCCTACCAGATATCTCCCACCAGCGAGGCACTGCCCAGCCAGGACAAGTCTTAAGTCCCCGACCGGTCTCCCAGAATGTGTGGTAGTGTAGTGCATGATAGAGTAAGTGTGTGTGTAAGGGTGAGAATAGGACAAAGATGACGAAGGAAAGATGGTGCGCGGTCTGCGACCCGTTTGTTAGGGTACTGCTCCGGCATTCGTCTGGTATTAATCGGGCAAATCATGGAAACCGCTCCCCGTATAAACCTATCAACATATTTCTCTTTATAAATATTAAATACTTACTTTACTTATAAATATTAAATACAACTTACTCGCAAGGACAGAGTGCATATTTCTCGAGAGTTGTGGAGGGTGACAACGGCAAGCTCCTCAGGGGAAAATGCCGAAGAAGAAGAAGAAGAAGAAGAAGTATTAAATTTAGACTAACATCAGCTCAGTTTCCTTCTTCTCTCCACTCAGGTGAAATAATTCGCTCACAACATGCAGGTGAAGTTGGTCATTCTCTCTGAATGTCCGCTTCTTTCGTCGCTTTCACCTTTATTTTTCATGCACCATAGCTTTTCGCGACCTCCACTCCTCATTTCTTCTACATCTCAACTTATCCTGCCACCGTGACTCTCGTTCTTCTGGCAACGGCAATCCTTTTTTCCGCCGCCTGCAATTCGTCCCCGTTCATTCCCTTCGCATCCCACTAAACAGTGGATCGAACTGAAACTAGAGCCATGAGAAACATTTTGTCTGCTTTCGAACATTCCGTTTCATCAAAAAGGGTTGTATATCTGCTCTTTTTGTTTCTATTACAATGCTCTAGTTTGAGCTCAAACTGTCATCCACTGAATTGCTACGACTTGTACGACTGTGTACAGTACTACGACTTGTACGACGAAAATGTTCTGTATTGTACGACTATCAACATTTTGTTTCAAGTTGAGAGATGTGTCTCGTGAGAATGGATTCTCATTTCATCGCCATAAATATGAGAGTAGGGTCTAAGGGGCAAACACGCACCGCGGTCTAGGACCAGTTGAAGGAATTGCTCTGCCATCCACCTGAAATCCTGACCAGAGGAAGCCAGGGACATATCCGATCAATGTAGGCGTATCTGTAGATTTTTCATCCTTTCAGTGTCATTTTATGAACATTTTCTGAAAGCTTATCAGCTTATGCCGAAAATATGTCATCGTCGGGACTCAATTGTTGACTTTCTATGTCGTCGAATATTCTAATACGAATAAACAACTTCATTTACAATGTAACTGTCAGAATGGTTTGACCGCTGAGGTGGTGTTTTCACCATACCCCAACCATGTGGAATTTTTAGTTCACAGAAAAGATCCACAATAGTGCATGTGGTAACTCAATGGCATGTACCTTTCATTACATCATTCCAACGGTCGTCACCCGTTCCCATCCAACGTTGTTTTTACCACTACCTTTATCTATGGACGAAAAGTAGTTGCTCGGAAAGGAGACATATAAAATAAACGAAAAGGGGAAAAGGGAAAGAGACATATAAATGAAGGAAGAGAAGAAAATAGAAAGATACTGTTCAATAAATATTTGCTTTGCAAAGAAACTATACTCGCAATCAATTAATGTATGGCTCATACCTTCTACAATTAAGAGATCCAGTAAGAAACAAATTTCCATTGGTCTCCAACAGCGTTTGGATCGTGAAATAAGCGAGTATCCCCTGTTTTATTTTGCCCTCTGCAGTGGTGACTTTTGGCCCAGTGTTGGCCGCCCCTACCAGCGCTTCTTCCGCCCTCGCTCGCCCCGCCGCCAGAGTCAGTGGCGCGGAAGCGCGCGGTCAACAAAACGGGCTTCCGCCCGAGCGAGACGTCAAACAGCGCTGCCGTCCCCGCCCACGCCCACGCTCCGACCGCGGCGGCCGTCCGCACTTTTCCGCTGACTGGCGCGAACGCCGCGCTGCGCCGCGCCGTGGCCGCCGGCAGATCGTAGACGTCGGAGCGTCGCAGGCGGCCGGTGGTATGCTGCCGCCTGAGTGAAGGTCAAAACCATCACTGCCACGGACCGGGAGCGGTGGTTCAGTGCATCAACTGATGTCACTGAAGCGCCTGTGACTGGGAGGTCCTAGGTTACACTCCCCACGGCGGCAGGATTTTCGACACTAACTTTTCATTTAGGTTGAATTCACTCGCTGTCTGGAGGGGAATTCTAGCGGCCAACTTCTCTGATTGGTAGTTTTCCGTAGTTTCTCCGATGAACACCAGGTGAATGCCGGAGCAGTACCCTAACAAACGGGACCGCGCGCGATCTTTCCTTTCTCTTCCTTATCCTATCCTCACCCCTTGCACACAAACACACACCTATACTAGCATGCTCTAGACTATCACACGTGCCGGGAAACCGGTCGGGGACTTAGAACTTGTCCCGACTGGGGCGGTGCAACGCTGATGGGAGATACCTGGTTGAGGAAAACCCCGTTATCCGATGGTATGTCGGCGTCGAATCTGACCATTCAACGGAGGAAGACCACTGCCACCTCCCGAGCAAAGTCACACAATACTCTTACGGGATTAATGATCGTAGTTGACGCTCCCGGAATCACTAACAGTCAATCAATTAGCACTGCCACGGAATCCGCAGTGACTCTGATTGGGAGGTCCGTGACTTCGGGTCTCGACGGTGGTAGAATTTTGACTCTAGTTATATAGCAAAGTCGAATTCAACCGCTGGTTTGGGGAGAATTGTAGCGGTCGGCTTCTCTGATCGCTAGTTTTACATGGTTTCTCCGAGAGCTGCTGAAGCAGTACCCCAACAACTGGGACATGAACCGCGCGCTATATTGACTACTTTTCCTTGTCCTTTCTTCTTACGTTACCCAGACACACACATGTACTGCATTACCTCATACGCCGGGATTTCAGTCGGGAACTTGGAGCATGTTTGGGCTGGCGTGATGCCTCGGTGGAGAGAAAACTGGCGGGGTAAATCCCCGCTAGCCGATGTGCAGGTCGATTCCGGTTCTCATCATTCAGTTTGCTGTAGACTGGTGGAACTTTGACATATCTGCTCTCACTTTTCCCTTAGGAACCTGTTCAATATAATATTTATCTTTTTCCTACGAACGTGTTCATTCCAACTGTGTTTTGAATTATAATTACTCTTTCCTGAATGTAATTTTTCTTATGTAAAAGTATACTACGAATTTATAGAAGGAAAACATAATTAAAGAAAATATTTTTTCTTCGATTCGAAAGAATCGCAGACATTCGAAAGAATCGATTCGAAAGAATTCCAACAGTTGTCTGAATATGTCAAATCTTTCATTCTACATCTAAATTTATATAAATATGTAAAAATATTCTAAAGTCTACGTCATCATTTATTGGGATTATGAATCTCAACTGCGGAAGTCAGTGAGAGATTTGACTGTGGATTTAATGAGCAGTGGATTCTGATAATGTGAGGCAGAAGAAACCGGAGAAAACGTCGAGAAAACCTGCCAAACGTAGGTTTTTTCCGCCATAAAGTCAACTTGGAATAACTGAAAACCCTATCAATACCCACACAAAAATATCACTATTATTATGTGCATCCAGCCCAAAAGGATAGCAACACTATGAAAAGATTCTTAATGAGAAATCGATATTCCCCATGACAGGTGAATAATTTGTGGAACAGGATCCCCTTACTCGAATGAGTACTCTGTACGCAGTTCGCAATGTATTGAACAACGACACAAAGCGGACAATCCCCGCGGAGGATGTCTGCAGAACCCCGTTGATGCAGGAGGGGCGTAACCACATGACTGTGTGGTGAGCTCGCAGAAAATCTTGCAGCGACACGTCTGGTTTTACAGTGGTTGGCTTCTGCGCCGCAATTATTTCAGTAACACTTTAAAGCGATAACAAAGCTTTGTAATATCAGAAATAATATCTCTTTGTTGTTCTTGCTCTTGTTTATCATCGGATAAAAAGACAGTGGCTACAAGACAGTCTACATGTGCCAACATTGGTTGTAGGCTGTGTTTCACAACAACAATGGCAATAATAGTTTACAACTATTTAGGCAAAACGATATTTCAACTCCTATTTGAAACAATTGAGAAGTGCTGCTGTATTTTGTAGTGGAGGTCAAATTGTGACACGCGCGTATGTGGTGACAGTAAATGATTTGCTAATAAGCGTGGTGCCGTGAGATGAAATACAAATAATATGTCATTTCCTAGCATGTTGTGTTTTCTTTTTCTGAACACGTTGGGGTAGAGTGGTTTAATGCGTATTAGTGCAAAGGATAATGGGAAGTGTTTTGCTTTAAATTAGGGGCGCCTTGATTCCTCCTGGGGATTACTTAAACTAGAAAAGTCGGCCACTATTTTGTTCGCTAGACTGTTATTACGCAGTGAAATGGGGTAACAAAATTGTTCGTAGCGACAAGACAAGCGTAGAGTTAAAATTTTGTATACACTCTAACGAATTTATTTCGAATATAAGTTCAGGTTTGTTTTAAGTCCCTTTTAGAAAAGATTTCTGTTAGTAAATCTTCTGCACTTCACAGAGTTCCCCACTGAATGTTTCTGGCTTGCTTGTGTGTTTTTACAACCGCTTTTATGCCCATTTTTTATTTTAAAAAAACATTCCAATTTTGTACAGGAATAGATACTGAATTATTATTCCTGAAGAAGCATTTGTATTGTTTGAGCAGAGATTCGTTCCATCTTCGCTTTCGCGTCGGAAGCTTTACTCCATCGCTCCCGCCTGCGAGATTCTCAGTCGAGGTGTCGATCCGATTCTCATTTATTTTTCATGCGCGCGCCTCTCCTATGATTCGTCTGGGCTTTGCCTCGTGTTGTGGTATATTACCATCGCTGCTTGCACTCTTCTTTGCAAGCCTCGTTCGGGACGGTCTGGCTGGTGAGCGAGAAAGACCGAGCTTGTAGAATTTCATTCTTATTGTTGTTGTTGTTGTTGTTGTTGTTGTTGTTGATGTTGTTGTTGGGGGGGGGGGTGATAGTAGGGGTGGTTGAGGTAGTGATATTGGGGGTGGTGGAGGTGGTGGTGATACTAATGCTATTGCTGTATTTGTCCATACTGTTGCTAATAATATGCCAGAACGAACAAATGGATAATTGATTTACGATTTTCTGTAGGAGCGCGATTAAAAAAAGTCGCTCGTTCATTTATTCATAACACTTTTATCAGTGAACGTCTTTACAGATACTGCTGATTATATCCTAAAATACGAAGATATTTACTGATATTATTTTATTTATTGTTTGGATTTAACCCGTACTGACTATAATATTACTGGTCATAACTGCAACAACATAAAAATTGTAGTACGAATCGCCACTGCACTAAAGGACACTATGCACTGTGGGTGAATTCAATATCACATGAAAATATTTCAATGTTGTTCAAGTAAATCTAAAAAATAAGAACGTTAATTGCGAATCCTCTGTTTTTAAATACGCATATCCTGACAACGAATTTACGCATATCCTGGCACCGAATTCTGTCATCCACTCAGTTTAATTCATTTTATGAAGTTTGTATCTCTGAAAATGTGTTTAGAATGAAATATATTGCAATGCTAGTAGATGGTACACTCTCCCTAATCAATTTATACAGCTACAATAATAATGAGTAGAAATGTAACGAAAAATGAATAATACACATCCATTGATGAAAGTATGCCTTCACTTTTTACCCGACTACGAAAAGGAATAAAAGCTAAATTTTCACTGCCACTCTTTTGAGCTTTTTTCCGTCTACATAAATTTTGATCTTATCAAAATTGGCTACCAAGGTGTACTTTCTGTACTTTGTCAACTTTTACCTTTCTCACCATAAGTATTCAGGAAAGGATATTAGCGACCTTTTGTGGTTGATGCGACATAAAATAAAATTTAAAAAAAAGAATTCTGCAGTGTAAGATTCATTAACAATTGCATTAGAGGACATGAACAAATTGAATAAAATATGTATTTCAGTAAATGAACCTTCAGATCATGCGTATTCACAAAATGTTGCAGCTCTATCTGAGAGATACATTGCGGGCACTGGCATCAGTTAATCTATTGCGGGCACTGCCGGGTTAATTTAGTTTAAGTTAATTTATTTTAGTTTAACTTAATTTAGTTTGATTTAATTTATTTTAGTTTAACTTAATTTAGTTTGATTTAATTTATTTTATTTTTAATTTAATTTAGTTTAATTTAATTAAGGTTTATAAATAGTTAAATAAGTTTATAAAATATAGTTTAATGTAATCACCGATGCATCTTGGGGGATTTAATGCCGCCCACCATCGGGTGACATTACGCGGGACGGTTGAGGCGGCGGGATATATGGGAGGAATCGAGAGTGTGGCGGAGCGGACGGAGCTGATGCTTCAAGTAAACAAATACCCAGACAATTCCGGATTCCTTCAGCTAGTAGATATAATTTCTCAGATTTCTTTCTGAAAATAGTTTTTCTCAGAGCATTAGAGTAGCAAGCATTTCTAGTAGCATTGATCTTCCCTCACTGCCTGGCGAGATTCAGCGCCGACCTACCGTCGGCTAGTGGGGTTTCCCCATAACAAGAACTCTTCCACCAGCGGGGCACCGCTCCAGCCGGGACAAGCTCTAAGCTCCCGACCGGTCTCCCGGAATATGTGGTAATGTAGTGCATGTTAAGTAAGTGTGTGTGTAAGGGGAGAGGATAGGACAAGGAAGAAGAAGGAAAGATCGCGCGCGGCCCGTGGCCCGTTTGATAGGGTGCTGCTCCGGCATTCGCCTGGTATTGACCAGAGAAACCACGGAAAACTACCGATCAGAGCAGCCGCCCGCTAGAATTCTCCTCCAGACAGCGACTGAATTCGACCTAGCTGAAAAGCTAGTGTTGAAAATCCTGCCACCGTCAGGACTCGAACCTAGGACCTCCCGGTCAGAGGCGCTGCAGTTAAATCAGTTAATGCACTGAGCTACCGCTTCCAACTGCCATCGTATTTACAAAAGTAATTTTTTTCATCTTTACGTGAATCTACACTTCCGGTACTTCTGCACAATTGTACGGCTCCCGTACAAGTGTGCCACCCTCCCCACGTGTCTCAAAGTCTCCTCGATCGACACGGTTGCCAGTTTGACCTCTGACAGCCCACGCGCGGACGTTTGACAGCGCAACGCCGGCGATTGCTCGGGCGCCGTTCATCGGTTGGACGGCGCGGCCGGCCAGTCAACCAATCAGGCAACCGTCGCGCCTCTACGTGTCAAATGCTCGTCCAGCACGAACGTGTCTGACAGGCTGCCGTGGGGATTCCTTCCTGGGCAACAGAAAGCTCTATCGATTTCGCGTGGTGCACTCGATTTGAATGCAGGTTCGCTTTTAAAGTGATATAGCGCCTCCGAGATTTAGTGTGTACTGTAAGGCTAAAGCTTCGTCCAGAACTGCAAGATGTTCGTGTCCTAGGTTACAAAAGATGTGGCTCAGTATAATTAAATATCTACGTTGTCTTATACATAGTCTAGTTATAAATTTGCTTGATTCCAAGACATCCAAAAATTGTAAGGTTTCAATTGTTCCAAGAAAAATTAATAACTGTAATAATGAAATAATAATTGATAAAAGTAACTTTTGTCATCTCATCGTGCGTAGAAGAGTATATTTATGTTAGATGAATGATTGCTGTATTGAAAAAAGTTACATCTTTCAAATAACGTTTCATGGATAAAAATATTGATTTGCATATATTTCAAAGCTAAATAATGCAAATAAGTATTTGAACTACCTGCTAAAAAATTAAAACAAAATTTAAAGGTAATACACAATTATATATCATAAATAGCATTCTAAAGTTTATGAGCAGTAATTATTTTATATTTCACTAGAGAGTGGGAAGAAAAGAGTACGAAACATCATGGAGATGATGAACACAAATAGCTTTATAAAACGTTGATGCATACAACCAAATTCGTTCTTACAATGAAATCAGTGGCCGTTTAAAAAAGTATGAACATCGTTTTACGTCCACTGTATTATGCGTATAGTTATCTAATATTATGTTATAATATCATTTCTTGTTGTACTTTCAATGATGGGACAGGCAAAAAACATTATAATACGAAAATAAATTATTTTTCTAATTTTCATTTCAGAGCTTGAAACAGTGCACGTACGCAAATGGAATTTGAAATGACTGAGGTATGTAGATAATTGAAATGATTGAAAAACTTCGGAATGCAAATATCGATAATTGCGAATTTCTCGCGCGTAGTATAGTCAAATGCGTTTCTCGCACTTGTTGGTACTTCAATTCGTGTGTACAAAGCAACAAATCAATTATCAAACGAACATTGAAACCAGTTTTTATTTCGATAGTCAGGAATGAAGCAAAGCCTATATTTGTGTGCATCTTGCAAAAACGTGTCTGTTTCCTCTTTGTAATGAATCCGAGAGAATTTAATCTCAATGACGTTTGGGAATTCTGGAGTGTAATTTATACGACGTAGCAATATCATAAATCTACACACTAGTTCCCTAAAAGCGGCGCTCATTAAAACGGTTCACGTCTGGTGTTTTCGTCCGATGTATGAAATTCAAAATACAAAACGTTGGCAGCAGCGGCAGTGCTGCCCTCTGTCGGTGGATGGAGGCAGAGAGGTCGAAGCGACGGAGCGACTACAGCGCAAATAATACTAATTTAAAATAAAAAAAAAAGCTCGCATCCCGGACTCCAGTGTATCTGCGAGGCTACATGGGATGTCATAAATAACGCTGCATTCATTAAAAAGGGACTTCCTCTAACCCGCCGCCCGCGTATCTGTGACCGACGGGATTTTGGCGGGAGGCTCACGTTCTGTACTCTGCCAACCTCCCTGCTGGGTGGGGCGATGGTGTGAGATGAATACTTACCAGGCAAAACTTCCGTGTTTTTGAATGTTCAGCGTATTTTTTTCCCACGGAAGTTTTACAGCTCACGCTACATCCCGTACCTCCGTCATTTATACAAGTCCTAAACTTCTTTAACTTCAAATTGAGATCAATAACAATAAAAGCGAGAAAAATACATTTAAGTGTTTATATATTAATTATATTAATTATATTTATATTGAGACCAAGCACAAGAATTTAGATCTAACACTTCCAAATTGAGTTCAAATGCTTAAATGATGCATGAAATATTGATAAATGACGAAATTATGTAAAAGCAAATCTTTTCAAAATTTATTGAACAATTAATGAAAATCAGCTTCCAACGTCTCCTTATCTTTCTCCTCCTCTCTTTCTGCCTCTTCTTCTTCCCCCTCTTCTTCTTCTTCTTCATAATTATATTTTTATTTTTGTCCTATAACTTCCCCATTGGATTGAATTGCTTTCAATTCCAATATGAATAGTCCCAAACTGAATGTGATTGTTCTTAAATTTGTTCATCCTTAATTAGTCTCAATTTGAATGTGTTTTATATCAAATTATATATCAACTTAACTTTGAGATATATAATTTTTAGTAAATTCCACTCAACTAATTGAAAACATTATTTGAAATATTTTTAAAATATTTATTTTATAGCTTGTGATACTTTGTACTGGTTCTAAAACTTATCTTGCTTCTCTAAAACACAGATTTGAATATTTGCTTCATGCTTTAGAAATATTAAGAGCAATAAATATAATTTTGAATATGAATTCGTTCAAACAGATACAAAAATACGTTCGCGCTTTTTTAATTTTCAATTAAAAATCGCTGAAACAACAATCAAAATGCCTTTCATTTTACATTTAAACTCCACATACAATTTATGCTAAAATGTCGGTATCGTCGAACAACTGATATTTGTGTGTAATTTGTTAAATATTTTTTATATAATTGATATTTTTGAATCAGAATTAAATTTAAAGCAAGTGCGTCTGTAATATAAATTTATAACTTGTTTATTGATGTAGTATATTCAATAAAGTATTCATCACAATTTGTTGGAGCATTAATATTATATACGGAGTGGAGTAGGAAGGATCATCAAAAGTTAATAATAAGTGATAGGTTTGAATTTTTTTGATATTCCTATAAAACAAAGCACAGATGGAAGCGTAAATTAAGCGGAGAAAATAGATCAATCGAAAAATACATTAGAACCAAGGCAGAACCAAAACACTATTTCGAAACTATTGTACTAGAAACTTCTGGAATATAGAAAGCGGGAAAGACAATATTCTTTCGAAATGATAGGGTGCGATGAACAATACAGAATTGGAATATGATGATTGGGATGATACAGAAAGATGAAGGCTTGAATACGTTTCGCCGCATGTTGTCTCTTAGTAGCTTAGCGTGTCTTAATAGCTCCAGAGCTATTAAGACAACTAATTAAAAGGGTCAGTGAATAATAATGCTAAGCCACAGTAACGCAAGTTTGTGATACAAAGCATTAAATAGCCGTTAGAGACATAAATCCATGGACGTTCAAGAAAATAAACCATGTATTATCGTCATTCAATTTCAAAATAACTACTTTCTACTTATATCTGACACTTTTAATAGTGTCTATTGGTTGTTTGACTGATGTATAATTTGTGAAAGAGAGTGACGTGAACTGAACTGTCAGTTACATATTTATTTCAAGATAAATCCCTTTCTGATGTCTACCTATTATCCCTGCAAGTCATTGCCTTGCGTAGTTCAAGTTCACTTTGCACGGCGGTGAGTCGTTTCAGGAACATATTTCTCTGACTTTTCCATTGCATATTTTTAATTTTTTCTGATAAAATTTGTAATTTCACGCTACTTAAAGGAAATATTAAAGCTACTCTGATACTAATTGATCTGCTTTTGCATTTTGCCATGATAAAGTACAAATTAACTATATTT
The DNA here is from genome assembly GCA_011170035.1 of Teleogryllus occipitalis. NCBI lineage: Eukaryota > Metazoa > Arthropoda > Insecta > Orthoptera > Gryllidae > Teleogryllus > Teleogryllus occipitalis. The sequence continues at coordinate 54,426 of BLKR01015314.1, read as the reverse complement.
TCACACCAAAACAACTGAACCAAAAATGGTGTTTGTTGTTGAAATCCTGTAGCATTGTTTTTGCGGTATAATATCTAATTTTTAATCACTCGTAAAATGTTCCCAGACTTCTAACGGTTCTTCTACGAATTTCTTGATTTTTCCCTGACTTTGCCAGTGCAAAGAAATTCCCTATTTTTTTCTGTTTGTTCATGTCTTCCAGAAAGTGGCCACCCTGCTTTAGTAATAATAACTATCCTACGAAGTCAGGATCGTACTGAGTAAGGGCATGAATGACCTTCGTGAACAGTGACTTCTCGTAAGGATTTGCCTTGGCGGTCGTTGGGAGCTGTTCTTTTGTTTCGGCGTTCCCTATGCGGCAAGTTTTTCTCTTCCTAGCGGACATTTTGTTGCCGGGCTGGCGAAGTTGCGAGACGAGTCGGAGCTGAATAGAAACCGCTAGTGCGTGCTGTTGTGAACTGTGAACTTTCCTCCGAGGAAGAAGACTTTCTGTCTCTGCGGTGCGTGGGACTCTGCCTTTGTGAAAAATGCGCCTTGATGTTTGCGTTATTTTTAGCTCCCTACGTATGACAAGATTCAGAGATGCGGCTGCTGTTTTCCTTTTTTCTGTTTGCGCACAGATTGCGTATCACTCTTTCTGCGCCACAAAGCCCTTTTATGCGCCGCACGACAACGTGAGTACCTCTATGGGTTTTAGAAGCATGAGCAAGATCTGCGGTTACTATTCGGATAAGAAAAAGTTGGTGCTACGCGGATGTGCCGAGTTTGATTTATTCTTTCATTTCTCATTTTATATTTCATTATTATTTCATTTTAGGTTTTTGGTTCCGTTTGATTTTCTCTCTTCTGTCTCTCTTATATATTTTTTTTATTTCTCATTAGCTCTCCCTCCTTCATTTATTTTTGATCTCTAATTTCCCTCCTTTAATCGTTTTCAACCTGTTTCCGTCCCTTTTATTCTCTCCGTCATTTTCTCTCTTCTTTTCTTACTCATTATATTCGTCGTTTATTTCACCCCTAAATCCATATATTCTTTATTTCTTTTATATTTCACATTTCCTCTCTCCCATACTTCGTTTAACTCTCTTTACCTATTACACTCACATTCTCCAAGTTCCCCTCTCAGTTCCCCTCTCTTCCTCATTTTCGCTACTCTTCTTTACTTACCTCTTTTGCTTTGCCATTGCCTTTCTGATTTTCTGCCTCCATTTCTCATCTTTTATCCTTTTCTCTCTGATGTTTTCCCTTCTCTTTACGTTTTCTGCTTTTCTTCTAATTGTTCTATTCTATTTTTCATGTTACCTCCTTTCCACCTATTTCATCTTCTTCTGCCTCTTCCTTTTCGTCTTTACCTGCGCTCTCCTTTTCTCTCTCGCTCCATCGTACGCTCGCTGACCCGCGACGTCGTCCTGCACGCCCGCGGCCGAGAGCAGGTGCGGGTGGCTCGCAGGCTGCGCCGCGTTGCATTTGCCGGCGCTCATAATGCGCCTCCTATCATAATAGACAGCGCGCGCTGTTTGTCGAGTCATTATTACGGAGAGCAATCAATATGCGCAGCCGATGCGCGTGTTGTGATGGGAGCTTCCTTACGTGTCGTCCTGCATGTTGTCGTCACTTGTTTATGCGTATACGCTGGCTCTCTCTTTGCTTCTAAAATCACAAGTTTGTTTTGATACAAGAAAGTGTTTTCTTTCAGGCCGTAGGTTGCAGGAGAGTTGAATGAAAAACCTTTTTCGCTGTTGTTTCTTAGAGAAGATATTTATGTCATACATATTTATTAAATTTATGAATTATGCATATTAGGTAGTGAACCGTATCTTACTTCGACCTATTTATATATTCAAATTGAATATCTTACATCAACTTGACTGTCTTCCCCCTTTCACCCTTTTACTAATATTAATTATGTCAAAATGATACTGTCGTGATAATTTTATTTTACAGATCTAAAAGGCAGCCTACACAGGATCTCAGCAATGCACTTTTACATACGCGATTATTTTAATTTACGATGTGGGGTGTCTCTCTCTCTCTCTCTCTCTCTCTCTCTCTCTCTCTCTCCCTCCCTCTCTCTCTCTCTGTCTCTCTCTGTCTCTCTCTCTGTCTCTCTCTCTGTCTCTCTCTCTGTCTCTCTCTGTCTCTCTCTGTCTCTCTGTCTCTCTCTGTCTCTCTCTGTCTCTCTCTGTCTCTCTCTCTCTCTCTGTCTCTGTCTCTCTCTCTGTCTCTGTCTCTCTCTCTGTCTCTGTCTCTCTCTGTCTCTCTGTCTCTCTCTCTCTGTCTCTCTCTTTCTCTGTCTCTCCTCAGAAATAATGATACTTACTTCGTAAATAACATGCTATTATATTCTGCAACATCACACGGGTACAGCATATACATTTGTTACACAAAATTCCAAACTCGAAACAATATTAATAAAATCTTACTCTCAGTCCCTCATTGTTGTTATACATCTTGTATTTTCTATCTCCCTCCCTGAACGCATGCATGACCATTGCCTTCTTTAAAAATATTAACTTAATTCATAACAATAAACAGGACTTGATCTTCCAACTTTTTTTTTGACAGGATTCCCCAGTGTTTGCTTTCCTGTTTCAGCAAACCGGCACTCTTGACCGTCGCTTCTGGTTCGTTCCATCTCCTATTTTTCCCTCCATCTTGCTATTTTTCCACAAAAAATATCCGTGTTTTCTACGAACACTCATATTTTCAAATTTACTTCGAAAATTCCCGAAAAAACATTAGTTAATCATTCTTTGTAATTAATCACGCAATCATCCGCGTTGACTTCTATCGCATCAAAATTACAAGTTCCGAGTTCACTTTATAAATAACAAAAAAATCACCCTGCTTCGTTTACTTCCGAACATCACCGGATCTACGGCTCGTCTCTTCTTCATTCATCTTGCGCGCCTGTCGACTGTTTTTAGAATATTGCGCACTAGCACCCAAAAAAATTTCTGCTGCGCATCTCATTCGATAACTCGAATATTATCTTAATTCTCATTGGTTCTTGTCGAAACACTTCATTAATTTTTTGAAATGCCTCCACGGAATTTGATCACGTGTCCATTATGTTACTTAACTCTGTTACAATATTGTTTATTTTCCCCGTTGTTGTTTCCATTCACATTCTCTTATATTACTGTTTAAATGCGCAAGTCTTTGCATTCGTCCTGTCTCCATTATTGCTATCGTCATATTTACTTTCGTTTACATTTATCGTCACTTGTAATGATCCATTACAATAAATTAAAGGCACAAATGATACATAAAGAGTCTGAACCATCATTATCATTTATTTCAGTAGAATAACCTGCCATGCTAATTAAAACGTATAGAAATAATGTGAACAAATTTTTATTTCTAAAGTGTTTATTTCGCTTTTAATTAATATTACCTACGAAACTGTTAATAGTGTGTTTCGTCCAATCGTTCTGTTGACCTCTGCACATTTTTACGCAGTTGTAACTTTGTTCTTCATAATTTTTTGTTCACGCTTTTTGTCCAGTCCTTTTTAGTACTACTTGAAATTTAATCCTGTATATTTTGATACTAACCGATTCGGTCGAGATTTTTTGTTTCAAGTGTTCGGAGCTAAGTTGAATAATTATTACATAAGAAATATATGAACTGAAAAAAATATGTTATTGTTACATAAATCAATTACAGTTTTGGATTTAAAGGTCTTTAAAATCCTTTACACAATTCTTCGTCTTCACGATTCTCCGGGTTGCTGTGTAGTTTTAGTTGAATAAAACTGTCCTCGAGTATTGCTTCACTTGTCCATTTTCTCCATATTCATTGTCAAGTTTTACAATGTATTCGACACGTCTTCCATTCATTACTTACCTTTTGACAACAAGTGTGTTTTCGTTTGATTGATTGATTTTTTCATGTTTCCGGGCGCGTCAACTGCTCAGGTCATTATTCCCGTTAGTGTAGTGCATGTTTTTTCTCGGGAGATGGCAGTGATCTTCACCCGCTGGATGGCGAGATCCGGCGCCGACCTACCGTCGGCTAGTGGGGTTTCCCCCTAACCAGGACTCTCCCACCAGCGGGGCACCGCCCCAGCCGGGACAAGCTCTAAGCTCCCGACCGGTCTCCCGGAATATGTGGTAGTGTAGTGCATGTTAGTGTACGTGTGTGTGTAAGAGGAGAGGGTAGGACAAGGAATTACACATGTCTTCGACACATTCCATTCTTACCTTTACCTGACAACAAGTGTGAACAAGTGTGTTTTTGTCATTTCTAATATTTAGGATTCTTTTTTGGTATGACTACAATGTGCTGTATGTCTTAAATGAATTCATCTCAATCGGATAATGTGTTTATTGGACAACTTTTTTGCTGGGTTCAAAACAATGGCTGGACATAATGTACTGTTGGCCGAAAATACTAAGAACAGACTCCAATGGATTATAATTCCTTCACAATCGGACAATAGATATGTTGGACCAATTTTCTCAAGATTGAAGCATCTATGGACAACATTTAAAATTAACGAAAATGCTATGGACTAACTCCTCTTGTCTTAATTGTCTGTTAGACAAAGAATTTTTTATGACATTTTAATTGATCGAAAAAGTTTAAACGATAATTCCTGAAAGATGTGATACAACGTAGAGTACACGAGAATTAAATTTAATAATAATCTTCGCTTATGATGCTCCAAGAGTAAATGCGGAATCGCCTTCAAGAGCAAAAACGGAAATGTTAAACGAATGAACAGAAAGAAATACGTTATATCGTTGATGTAAAACAATGCTATTATACATTTTGACCATCTATTCATCAACGTGTTAGTTCGCACTGCAATTTTAAAGAAAAACAATAGAATATATGTGTAGTAGTCAATATTTACGTTATTTATTAGCAAAGCTCTTACTGTTGTGAGGTCAAAAGACATCAGTTTGCAAATTACATGAATGAATGATTCAGCCTGCCTTTCTTGGTATACTTTTGATTCTTGTATGGTCCATTAATTTCTTTAAAGCTGACATTCACGGCATAACAATCTTTATAAAACAATAGTACTGCAATAAGCGTAATAAGTGATTACGATTGTATAATTAAGATTGTTATGCTGTGAATGTCTGCTTCAAATTAATGGACCTTACATGTATCAAAAGACATGAACTCTAATATGCATATAAGCGTTATTAAAAAAAAAATCATTTTAAGAGAAAGTTTAGGGGCTGGTAGGCCGTGGTACATTTAGCATCGAAGGGTCAAACGTTTCTTCTACGACTTCAGTGGACATCTTCAGTGGCGGTAGGGTCGCGGGCGCAGTATCTGGGGCAGGGGCTGGCTGACGACTCATATCATATTGAGTAAAAAATCTTTTTTTACTCAATATGATGGAATGAAAGTGATTATAAATAATGTCTTTTAAATATCAACTCTCTGTAAGGATACCATTACAAAATCGGCATCGTTATCCAAATTGCTTATTTAGGTTACGTGAAGTCATGGAAGTTAAGCAAATCGAAATACCACGAATTCCTAAACGGGTGACTGTCTTGGAACCCCGGTTATTAACGGTGCCAAGATTATAGCCGAACGGATAAAAGTCAAAGTCTGACCACAACGTTGCGAAACAAGACACAATTTAATCGATGATTACTCCAACATAATATAGGCTCAATGCCCGAAAGATGGTTAAGAAAGGTAGTTTCACAAAAGATGTAACATAATTTTAAAAAACGTTTCTATTAAGTAAATTACATAAAGCATTATTAGTGATTTTAATATAACGACCATGGTTGTAACCCGTTAAGGCTAACGTCCATGGATGTAATCATAAAATGGCAGGTTTGAGTATATCTATAAAATTTCATTAAAAATCACAACAAATTAAATAAAAATATAAAATATATGACAAAAGTTTAACAGAAATTTATTTTTTAAGCGTTTGGGCAAATAAGTATTTATTTTAAATTTTGTCTCAATTATTTAAGGGGAGTAACTGCCAATTAACCGTACCTTGCTAATGTTAAAATTTCTGATGTTGATCCTCATTTTGTCGGAGATTATATGAGATGCAGATTTTAAATTTAACGGTATTTTAGTGAGGAATCTGATGTACTCGTATGCTCCGATTACTCATGCCGCTCGCCTTCTATGCGACGACTCCGGCTTCGATTTCTGCAGGGATGGAAATCAGCTGTGGCTTTTCTTATCGCTGTTAATATAACTGGTTGGTAAAGTGAAAGCATTACATAACCATACTGATTCTCTCTCTCTCTCTCTCTCTCTCTCTCTCTCTTTCTTATATATATATATATATATATATATATATATATATATATATATATATATAAGATTATATATTTATGTCACGTAAATTTAGCACCTCCTGTAATTTTTGAACGGTTGAAGTTATTGCAATGCAATTTTCACGGAAGTGCATGAGGGAATGGGGCTACTTGACACGTATTCATTTCTATTTTATAATTTGTATTTTTTGAGATATTGAAGTAGCTTTGTTTTTTCAATGCGTAAATGTTTTTAAATTATTTTTCGACTCGTATTTAAGAGATGTTTTGAATGTGACAGTCATTCACGGAAAGTCACGCAGCGCTCTCTCTGCTAATGAGCGCTCGAATCATAACATTATCCGTTAAATGCGAGTCGCAAAATATCAAAATTACTAAAAAAAATGCTTATCTAACATATGACTATGTATATCATTGGATTCTTCTTTTTATGCTTGTCATGATAGACTAAAAATATGTATAGTTCCATTTGAAGAAAACAACGTTACCCTAATATCTCCTAAAATACAAGTAAATAATAATGAATATATGAATAATGGAATCTAGATATCGTACTTTCAAAATTTAAAACTAAAACTTACAGAAGGCTTCACTCCGTGATTCCTGCCTAACAAGACGTGTAACAAAGACCCCGTCATAACGCAACAAAAAGCCTTCATTGCCAAGAGAAGACAAATACACCAAAAGAAATTGAACGAGCATACAAATTAATTGTTAATTAACGTGCTGGATAATAGTCAACTCAGACGTATGACAAAAAAGTTTTACTTACTTAACATTTAAAAAATGTAATTGTAATCAATTTTTGTGATTTTTAGTACCATTTGAGATGTGTTCTAAAATAAATATATTCCAAATACGCAAAAGTGATAATAAAAAAATTAAAAATCTGCAATTATTTGAACTTATTTTTGTTAATCGATGACTTCGAATCGCTGTTATAGTGTGAATAATGTGGTATCTCGTTAATTTTTATTTATGAAATTTAAGTCAGGCATGTCACTAAACATTTTCTTTTACTCAGCAAATAGAAATTTTAACTTTTCTGATTATGCACATATGTAGAGAATAATTAAGACAATGCATTTGTGCACGTTTCTCATTTACTGCCGAATGCTGACGTATTATCTTACCTGGGAAAGGTTTATACCATACATCGAAGTTTCCCAAGACTAAAATAATTTATAAACCACTGCACTGTATGGAGTTCTATTTAGAGGGTCCGCAGTGCGTACAATAGCACGGCTCAGACAGTGCAGCTGTTTCCTAGAATTCGTCTCTTTTCCCCGGAGCCCCGCGCCGCTGTGCAGGGCGCCCGGACGTGCGTCACAGAAGCACGCGATGGGCCGTGGTGCGTGAGGTAGCAGTTCCCCGTGCAAAAACGACGGAGAGGGAGAGTGTGTGTTTCCACTTTCGTGGAAAAGCCACATAATAGAAACTGCCATAAACTGCGAACGATCCATTTGCATGATACCCTCATTTGCACATGCCCCAAGAGGCGGATAGTCAACGTTAAAGGAGTTCATGATTTGCGACTTCGTGGTAGTAAACCTATACTCGCTAAGATACTTGCGCGTATGGCTTTTATGATAGGGGCGTTGTTGTAATATATACAGAGTGCGATAGCATGTTGGGACGCTTCGACTGACGGTTCGTAAACCGGGTGGTTGTAGGTCCGATACCCGGAGACATACTCTCTGCAAAGTTAGCCCAGATTCGACCTTTGCCTGGAAGACAATTGGTGGCATTCCCGCTAGATTGGAAATCTTCGAACTTAATCGCGGATCTCAAAGAGTCGAAATACTGTACTAACACAAACGACAATTTACTCATATTTCCTATTCATTGCCAATTGAGTTTGGAGTCCCGCAGGATTCGAATTCAGGGTCAGTCTTTTCCTCCCCTGCGTAAACTATATGCCCTTGTTCATTAAAAACAGGAAAACTGTTATCTTTACTTATAAATATTCATGAATATTCTTTTCAGAGAAGAAACACAAAAAGTACGATTTAAAACGTTTTAAATTGGCTTTGAAATTACTCTTTAATATTAAACAAAGAAAAAAACGTGTTTTGCGCAAATAGACATTTAAAACAAGCAATTTAATGAATAGTACTATACATGCTGCTCTTCTTGCACACCAATCTAAATAGTAAGCAACTTGAAAGCAAAATATGATTCGGAGAAACCTGCCTGCTGGAATTCGAAACATCTTACTAATACTTTAATATTACTTTCACCCTCGAATCACCGGCATGCGAAATTTATTTTAGGTTGTATGCAGCACTTATTCGACCACAAGGATATAGTATGTATAAGTTGTTAAATATGAACCTGTATTGTGGGATACGGAATCTTACAAATAGAAGCAACAGAATTGACTTTAGAAAAGAATGTTAGTAAAATGCTCGTATTACTTGTTATTAAAAAATTTTTGACGAATATAACAAAAGAATAATCTTCGCATTTTTTCTTGTTTTAGAATCCCTTCCCTAACTTTTACAACACGAATTTAAATTCTGAATAAAGATGCGAGGGTTATCAACATTATAAAAAGATATTTTTGTGCCCATATAATATAATAGCATTTATATGAAAAGAAATAAGTAACTCACTTCCGCTTCACCCTTCTCGCATATAGCAAAAAATCTCAAGAAAACGCGTGGATACAGTGAAAATACATTTACTGTTTAAAGTATGTAAAAGTAAGGAACCGTCTCAATCAACACAATACGAAATTGGATAACCAGTCGAATATTTTAATACGTAGTTATTATACAAATAGGAGTATCGTACTAAGTTTTACGAACTTGGCAAGGATTTCATTGATTACACTTCCCGCTTCACATCCCGAGTATTTATTCTGCGAAATGTTACAGATTGGTAGTCACAGTAGTTAATAGGAGGCCATTAACTACTCAGCAAAATGTCAACTACTGTGCACAGGCCTGCAAAGTATATGCGGTCGAAAATAGTAAAACTTAATCTAATATTTACATAACGTTGTATGATCAAAGTTTAACCATTTTTCTGTATGACTAATTTTCTGTATTTAATTTCTATTTTTCTGTATGGCTTAATTGAATATCAGATAGTGTCTTTTAGTAATTATGGAAAAAGAATAAATTCTTTCGTTTTATTATAGAAACATGCGCATGCAAACCAAAATTAAATGTATCAGCGAAATTGTATAAGCAGAAAATCTTTTCAAGTATTTATTTACGTTTTACTCATCCTTGTGATACAGTTTTAGTTTCTCATATATGGTCCGTACGCTCCTTTTCCTTTAGTAAGATGCTTGTGGTATTGATCTCCGTTGTATCATCTGTAATCCGCAATAATGTTGACGTTTCATCTACGCTTAACCTAAAACCCAACAGATCTGAATATTTAGGAAGTCCCCAAATCACTAAGCAAGTCGTTTAGTTTAGGTGGTGAAAAATGTTTGGGCACTGCACCTCCTAAAACTAGAATTATTCATCACGACTATCGGATTCTTTGCAAGTGCCATCATGTACGTTTTCTAGTTTATTTGATGAGTGAAGGTACAGTCATACCTTGTTGATGAATATAGAGCATCTTCGTGGAAGAATATTAGGAAAATTTATCTTTATTTTCTAAATTTCTCTCAGCTACATTACAGTAACATACGTAACAGTCCTGCTGTGGTTTGTAAGTTTCATCCACAAGATGGGACCAATATCGGAGAGAATTTTTTTCTTGAGAGACTACGATATCATTGCTGGAGATGTTCCACACTGATGCAGCATACCTTATGTGGAGCCCAAGGTTTCTCGTAATCGTCTAGTCTCGTCCGAAGTATGTTTCATGACACTTTTGTAATTAATTCATTAATGTTCCTTTGTTCTTTCATTAGTACATATTCTCCACAATTATAAAAAATTGTTATCAGGTGAATTACAGCAGTCCTTTGATTCATTCTTAAGATCTCAATGCCTATTACACCTCCTAAAAGTAACTCGTTATAACTCCAGTAAAACCGTAGTTCTTGCAAACAAATCGACATTGAAATAACAATCTTTCATTTCTAATGAATGAGAGCCCATATCTCACTTCTTCAAAAGTGAGAAGAAGGCTTATTATCAAACTTTGTAGAATCCAACGCTTAATTGACAATGTGTGTGAGAATCAAATAAATAATATTCCTTCATGACAGTACAATATTTCTATTCTTTAAGATCGAAGTTTAAGATTCGAAGGTTTACTATCAAGGATAATGTCGCTGAATGTACGAGGGAAAGTCAATAAATAACTCGCAAACATGTGTGTGCCGTTTCGACATTTGACATTTCGCGCATAAGGTTCGCCAGCAGATGGCAGCATATGTATGCTTGTCGTACGACATCTCGCAGACACTCTGTCAGTCTGTCTGAGTCTGATAGTGCAGGGTGGCACATGTGTTGCACGTGTGTACACGAGAAGAACTGCGTGCAGTTGTGCGATTTTTGTGGGCCAAAGGACTGTCCACAGAAGAAGTGCATCGTGAAATGCGACCCGTCTATGGATGAGAGAGGGGAGTGAGAGATGGAGAGAACCACATTGCAGCATGTAAATCAACTCATCCGCAATGACTGGCGTGTGAAGATTGATGACATAGCTCGTGCTGTAGGATGTTCACATGGAACCGCATGGAACATCGTGCATGACAGTTGCAGTTTCGTAAGGTTTGTGCACGATGGGTGCTCCGCCAGTTGACTGAGCAACACAAACTGAACATAATGGGTCTGACCTTGCAACATCTCACTCGGTACACAGAGAAAAGAGAGGACTTCATGGCACGAATTATTACGGGGGATGAGTCTTGGGTTCACCACTTTCAATCAGAATCCAAACGTTCGTCTATGAAATTGAAACATACCGCCTCCTCAACAAGAAAAAATGCTCAAGACGATTCCCTCGGCCCGCAAGGGTTTGCTCACCGTATGTTGGGACATGCGGTGGGGGACTGCAGAAATTCCAGCCACATGGTGAAACTGTGAATGCCGCGTCGTACTGCACCACTCTGCGGGAACTCCGACTGGCCATTCGCCGCAAGCGACCTGGACTCCTGTCAAAGGGTGTTCTTATGAATGACAATGCCCGCCCTCACACAGCAAGACCAACTCAGGAGCTGATACGGACATATCACTGGGAACGCTTGGAACATCCACTGTACAGACCTGACTCATCTCCCAGTGATTTTCATCTGTTTGGGACTCTAAAACGTCATTTGGGTGGCCGTCATTTTGATACCGATGATGCCGTAATCTATGAAGTTACACGTTGGCTCTGACAGCAAGCAAAGAACTTCTTTGCAGCTGGCTGTCATGGACTTGTAATCAGATGGGATAAGTGCCTGAACGTACAGGGTGATTATGTGGAATAGTGAAATAAATATCAGAAAGTTATTTTGACTATTTTTGCCTCAATTCCGTTTTGCAACTTATTTATTGACTTGCCCTCATATCATAAATCAAATTCAAAAAATTAATGAAAAAAATTGATTTCAAAGACGCTGGTACTTTCAAAGACGTAGAAATAAATCAACAGAAACATAATTTTGATATATTGACGAAGAAAAATTTAAAAAAGTGGTTGTTTTGTAACTTCTCGTTTAAAAAAATCTGCGTTGACAATGTGGAAATGTTTTGTTTCTTCTAAGAAAGTATTTCAATCGTTTGTAGAAAAGTATAAGCGTAATCGAATGTGGGTCTTTACATGCCAACTAGAACACTTTCGACAAAAATTTAAAATTACCTTTTTGGTGTTCTTGGTATATTTCAACAGACAAAATGAAGTGGCCCCTATTTTTTAAATGTGTTATTCTCTCGAAAGTTATGCATTTCTTTTTCAAATGTGGTGACGAAAATGTCATTTGCAGTGCATATTTTCAGTTTTCTCAAAATGAAAAAAAGATAAATCACTTGATGTTAAATACTATTTTATTGGAATTATAATAAAATTCTGGTTTGCTTAACATGGACATAAGTTCTTTAGAGCATACGTAGATACTCAAATAAAATCATTAATATGAGAACGTTATAAAACTTAACTTTCAAATAACAGCCCACAAAATTTTTCGCTGAAAATTCGAAGTTACAATCTACTTAAAATCTTCTACACATATCAAACTAATTTAGAATGGGGAAACCCTTGTTTGCGATGAAAATATTTTTTCTGTTCTCGAGCACTTTTCATACTCTGTGAAAGGTGCGGATTACAAAATAGCGCCCTTCCCCTCGAAGAAACTCCCTAGTTATGTAAACAATCTTCCAGGAATTTACCAGAATGTGAAGCAGGATGAGAAGCTAACAGATTTACTTCCAAACAGTGAATTCTTTGTTGCATCACAGAAGACTCACTCTTTCAGTCGTTATGTGTTACTTGCGAAGGTCACGTGATCCAATTTCAGTGGTAGCTCCGATTGGAATCTTTTTGGAAAGGAAACATCTGGAGTGTCAACGTGAGCATTGGTTGTGTTTCATGAAAGTAAATGTGCCAAAGCGTTGCGCTCCAATGTTTGTTGAATATTGTAATTATAAAAAACGGAAGGAAAAATGCCAACACTTTGTGACAATTGATTCCGACGACGTTAGAATAGTTTAATAAAACTAATTATAAATTGATACTACATTTACGAGTATAAGGTTCATGTCGACTGTGAGTTTTGACAATAGTTTGCTTCTAAATGTTGTGCTTCAGACTGAATTCGATTTGGTTCTCCCATTCAGTATTGAAATTCCTAGATTATCCTGTTCTCTGGTTAAGTTAGTGTCTTTCCCTCCCCTCAAGTCTAGAGATTTTCTATGGTAAATAATTCGGCGTAATTTATTTTCGCGTTTTGTTTTTTTCTTAAGTATACTGTGTAATCTATCATCTGTTACTAATAAGAAGTATCAATAAATTACGCAATTCGTCATTTACAGATACAACAATCTAATACACTATAGAACGAATGTGATCTCTTTCTCCCCCTCCCTCTCTCTCTCTCCCCCTCTCTCTCCCCCCTCTCTCTCCCTCTCTCCCCCCTCTCTCTCTCCCTCTCTCTCCCTCTCTCTCCCTCTCTCTACATTTCTCTCTCTCCCTCTCTCTACATTTCTCTCTCTCTCTCTCTCTCTCTCTCTCTCTCTCATACACACATATACTCACTAATACACATACACATATCACTGTCCCTTCTCCAACTAGCAAATCTAAATAAAAACATTATTGTTTACCTTATGAAAACAACACGTCCATTGGCTTCTAAACTATGCCTACTTCATTGTTTCAAAATAGATACCTGCAATACGCAAACACGTCAGATCCTTTCTTCCTTCTTTTGTCGCGTATTTTCGTTAATTTTTGAGTAAATCCGCGAAGCAGCCCTCTGATACGCTTGTAATACAAAAAAAAAATGTTTCTTCCCAAATGCATCTAAAGTGTACACCTGTAATATTAAAAATTGCCGAAAATGTTTTATCCCGGATATATTTTAGAATCGCTTGAAATGACAAACAGTACATGCGTTTCCCATTCCTGTTAGGCCGTACTGTGTTAGTACTATTTATTAATAACGTAAAGGCAGTTAGTGATACGGAAAGCAGATACTAACAAATAATTCTTATATAACGTTATTTCATTATTTACATCGTCAATGAGTGTCCACGTGAGAATAATATTTATAACTAATTTATAATTCTAATTAAATGAATGCTGATATTTGTACACCAAATAATGTTTCCTTATCACTTTAGATATTTAATTATCTATTACCCGAAAAAAATTGTTATTAAATGCAGTGAAAGCGTACAGACCTAAAGCTCAAAAAGGCATAAAATATTCCGACGTAAAAAACGTGGCTACGAAATATGCTTTTTATTGCCTTAAGAATGATCGTGATGAAATGGCTGAAGTAGTGTGTGTTTAGTAGCTTTGCGTGTCTGAGTGAATGTACCTTTAAATGCGTGTTCCTAGAACGATTCCGAACGTCGCGTCGTGCGGTGCAGAGAAAAACGAAAACTGATATTCTCATTGACAAAATATAACCCTATATAAACGCAAATACACGGAAGGAAAAGTTCAGATGGTTTTGTACGATATCGAGGGTTCCGAAAAAATAATTTTGTTGATAACTCTACCGCAGTAAAAACATCGCATTATATTCTACTACAAAACTCAAATTAAATATTTCCTTTCCATTTTATTATTATGTAATATCACTTTACATTATTTTCTGGAAAAGTATATCTTGGAGCATATACGTATAATTTCAGAAACTCGTTATTTTCAATATGCATATTTTTCTTAAAGAGCAACGTATTAAAACATGTTCTCCTTAAAAGCTGTTAACAAGGTTGAAATTTAGTTTGGGCATTAATTTTTATTCTCATACGTTTCAAAATTTAGTGTGATACTAATCACCTATGTAAGTAATGGTACCCAAAAGAGCTAAATGTCCAAAAATATAGTAGAAGAGTTCGAATATGTGTTTTCTATTGCATAGAACATACACTGTCGCACGCCTTTCTAACGACGGCACCGCTCCGGTATGGTACGGTATTTGCACCGTAATATATTTTGAATATTGCACGTGATCCTGCTATTAAGTTGGTAGCGTTATTCGAAATCCTAAATGTTTAGTCGACAATACATTTGGTGCACCTCTAAGGGATAACTCTGTATTCTGTAGTAGCACCTATGCAGAATTTTGTGTTGAAATCTGATAGAGTGTATTAAACAGTTTTTGTTTGTTTATGATAAATGGAATTATAGAATT
Source organism: Teleogryllus occipitalis (assembly GCA_011170035.1). NCBI lineage: Eukaryota > Metazoa > Arthropoda > Insecta > Orthoptera > Gryllidae > Teleogryllus > Teleogryllus occipitalis. Next base: position 39,393 of record BLKR01015314.1, on the reverse strand, counting down.
GCAGCTTACAAATATTACATAATTGTATCAAATGTCAATGGTTGACGAATGTTATTATATTATGCTGTTTAAAATATTGTATTGCTGTTACTCTGTGTAAACAATTATCTCGTTTTGTTTTAGGTAAGTGAGTTGCTGATTAAGAGCTGAATAACGTGGCAATAAAATGCGTAAGTACAAAATAGTGTTGTGAAATATCTGAGAAATTAATTATTCAATTTTATCTGATGTGTACGTGAAGGGGTGAATGGCTTATTATGAAATAATATTCTTATAATTCAATCAGTGAAGAAAATTTATGGTTTGTAGGTGCTTCGACTAAGCAGGAAATGAATAAAGCGATAAATCAAAGAATTTGAAATAGAAATTTTTGGCAAAATTCAAAGGACACATGGGTTTTCCTGGATATATTGTCTTCAAATTTCCTGTGCATGTGGTCACATAGTAGTTTTCCTTTGGTTTTCACAATCTTCGAAATCATAAAGTATTCGTGAGGGTTGTATGCTGGAGTAAAAGAAGTGTTAGTGAGGGAAAAATTATTCCAATGTGTAAGGGGTGGAATGAGTAGTTAAATTTCCACAACCTCATTCTAAAAAAACACCAATGACCATCAGAACCCCTGTTGTCACATGGGCGGCCAAAAGTAATTCAAATTTGTCGCCGACTTTGAAATCATTTATAACAATTCCTTGGCGCTAATTAACCGCAAATAGCATGCATTTTAAACGTCCCGCGTTGGACGTGACAATATTTTTTCTCCAAAATCCGCGGGCTAGCTTCCAGAGAGAAAGACAAAGAGATCGCGCCAGATTTTGGAAACGCTGTGGAGTGGTCAACATTCCGAGAATTAAACGTCTCTCAAAATGAAGGCGCGATAGAATCGCATTGTTAAAAAAGGTGTCCTAAACAGTTTCGTGGCGAATCGCTTCGCTCGAGTAAAAAACTGTTAAGATGCATGTATATATGCTACCGACTACCAATTTAATTATGTAGGGTTGGTATTTTGACCTCAGCTGAGAGTTATTGGAGCGCATGCATTGTCAGGACTTCCAGGAAATACAACGCGTATCATCACATGACGCCACGAGAGGCAGTTCTTGGAGAATTTTTCAGCCGAGCGTTTGCACAAAAGATCGCCTCGTCCGTAAAAGGGCGTAGTAATTCATATCTTGGCTGCATTATACAAATTCGTTTTCTTAATGTTGGTAGCGGAGGCAGCCTTACACCTGTTGCAGATTATGTGTAAAGAGCGTGTTGATTGGGCGCGTGAAGCTGAAAGTGAGCTGAAAACATATTACGCACGAAATAAAAAAAATTCTGATTGCCTAAGAAAACATTGACACAAGGTAACATTGACAACTTCAACTTTCAACCATTTTCACGCTGAGAGAAACTTATAGTTCTCAAATAATTGTCTTTCAGAATTTTCCCTTATGGCAAGCTAGGAAGTTGTGGCCACGCTTGTGGACAACCCAATCCAGCATTCTGTGGCTCTCCCAAAAAAATTTGCTGAAGATATTTTGCAGCCTCAACACCCCAGAACGCAGTTTTCTGGTCCACGTACTTACACGTTGTTCAACGGCTCTCCGATAGAGGACGATTGCGTGCATGTTCACTTCTGACTTGAATATTAGGCCGTGTTTTCTTTCCCCGTGGGATTTAATTTGTACTTATTTTTATGTAAAAAACATAATTTGATCTGAATAAGAATCCCATGACCAATAAGTTCATTTTACATTCTGGAATATTTTTTCTTGTGCTTGTTTGTTGTTTCCCAAGATACACTTTTTTTGTCGTGAATGCTCTGTCCGATTCTACTATATTTAATGTGTTATAATTTCGGAATTTGTTTTTTGAATACGTCGTATATATTGTATTTGTTAATTTATTTTTTTAACTCTAAATAAACGTGTATATGGGTTTTCATTTCTATAGCGACGTTGCATGAAATTGAATCCTCCTGTTCGCAGAGCTTAAGTACCCTGTTTAAAGAATACTAAAAACGCTTTGATTAAATTGTACATGGTCTCGGAGAGCATGAGTTTTGAAGCCTGTCCTTATTAATTTTCTTTTTAGATGATTTCTCCTCAGTAGTCGAAATATGTCGCAATTCAGTTGCGAGCTCCACTTTCTGAATATATTCCAATTTGTTTTACTTCTTAATATCGAAACCTGGTGCGTCATAATTGTTGCAGGCACAGGTCATCTCATTACTCTTGTAACTCATTACATATCTGAGAGCATATTACAACCTTCCTCTCATTTCGAGGGTCGGGGTGCAATGCCTTTCACCACACGAACGACGAAAAAATATTTTTCGCTGTGAACAGAAACTCATCTGGCGATTCCCGCTTAACCGGCTTCCATAAGAAATATGGGGTCATTTGAGTTACTTCTGTCTGCTAAAAGAGATGCACGGAATATTTAAAGCTTTATTTTTCAGAAAAGTGGCATTCTTTGAGAGTTGCTTAGAAAAACACAAATTACCAACAGATTACTTTTAAGTTAAAGAATTTATAATTGTCTATATTCCGACAAAAACGCAAAAAAAAATTATACACATTGAGTTAACTAAGCAAACAATACTTCAAAGTATTTTTCTCTCTGCATTATAAAAATAAACATAATTACAACGGTCGTATTGAAACCGATTGATTTTGAATTCAAATTGGACGTTACTAAATACATCAGAATTTTTAAAATGATCGTTGATTATGTAAGGAAAAAATACAACACATTGATATTTGAACTAGAAGCTTGAAAAGCATACCTAGCAATCTATCAAAACATTAACGATACCGTCATAAGTATCTAAACTATTCTTCATTGTGGCGGATTCTTACATAAAAATAATTTGATTTGGTTTATATTCTGAGAAACTACTTAAGTTAAATTCAATGATTTATATGATTGTTACAGTACAAATTTTTTATTCATTCAAGGAATTCGATCAAAATTTTGTATCATTCTGGGAGAAAATATAATTTTATTATGAAACGATGATGAGGGGAGGGGAGGTGGAGGTGGTGATCTTGGCCTTTTGAAACCATCCCAGAATTTGCTTTATGACCGAAGGAAACCACGTCAGAGTATGGCCGACACGGAGATCGAACCCGGGCCTCACGACTGCGAAGTCACTGCTCTACACACTGAGCCACTTCGCTGGATGTGAATGCCATGTAATGATTTAACGAATATCCTCCTTGGTTGAGGTACAGTCGGCTATTTTCATATAACACCCTACCCTGCGATAAAATTGACGCCAATTCTACCTTTTATCCTTGTGGTAGTGGAGTAGCCGTCTCCTCCGACCTTCATTGGGCTCGTCGCCACAATCCAGTTTTCTTCCTCTTGCTCTTATGACCTTTTGCTTTTATGACCTGCCGTTGAGATTTAAGCATCTGCTCTCGAAACATCTAACCTCGTGCTTTGGGATAGCTTATATAGGCAATAATTCCAAACCAGATTTAATTACATCCGAGATAGCATAGTTAATGATCCATATATATATATATATATATATATATATATATATATATATATATATATATATATATATATATATATATATATATGAGATCCAGATGGCAGGTTTAAGTTTATAAATATAATCCCAACACAAAAATCTGTAAGGAACGAATGTTGTCCTCATTCTTTGCATAATAAAGATATGCGACAACACGTGTATTATACATATTGTCGCCAAATTTCTCTTCCCATTTTCATGTAATGTGTATAATCTTACATATACATTGAGATATTGGTAATGATGTATAATTCTTCCAGATGAATGTCAATTCGTCAGTTCAAACAGACACCCACGATTCCTCTTCCACGATTTCATAATCTGTGTTATTTAGACTATCCTAGAAAATGGCGCAGAACAAAGGACGTGTTTCGGCTTCATAGAACGCATGAAAATCTCATCGTCTTGTCATTGGTTCGACATCGCATGGAGACATTTACCCGTCACGTTGTTCAAATTGGTGTCTAATCTCCTACTTTTCATCGTTGCCGGGTAACCGGAGGTTTCGAGTAACTTGAGGACGATTGTTTACACATGAACAAGCGGTCAGTGTATACAGTTCCTGCTCATTTAAGCTGAAGATCGTTAATATTCATGCTAATGGAAAATCGCATCATCTTCTCACTAGTTTGATCTCGCCTGGCGACATGTATCCATCACACTGTACAAATTGATCTGTCTACTCTATGACTTTTCATCGTTGCCGGGGAAACCTCAGGTTTTGAGTCTCGAGTTACCTGAGGACAAACTTTACTCTTGAACGAGCGGTCGCAATGAATACTGCCCCTACTCGTTCATGCTGAAGATTGTTAATATCCATACTAATAGTCGAAGCTCGGTCGCTTTGTCTGTTCCTTCACCATTGCAAAGCGAGTATCTCAACAATGCTGGGTGGTAGGTGGAGCGTGGGAGAATAGTATGTACTGCTGTACGAATGGCATCTCCCTTCGACAATATTGTGAGAGAGTAGTTGAGAGGGCGACGGCTATTTGACGATCTCTTTAATAACACGACGATGAGAGCACACATTCCTTTTAGTTAAAAGGTTCGTAGATTTGGCAAAGGAGGAGGTAAAGATGAAGGTAGAAATGAGGGAAAAGAGAGGAGTGGAAATGGAGGTGAAGTCGAAAGTGGAGGCAGAGGCAGAACAGGAAATTTAGATAGAGGTGGCTGTGAATATGATGAATAGAGAAGTGACGATGACGGCAGGGAAGATGGCAGTTGGAATATAGGTAGAAGAGAAGCTTTGATGGGAGTTAAAGTGAAAGTAGAGGTGGTGATTGGGTTTGAAATATTGGCGAAGGAATTGCTGAAGAAAGAGAAACAATGGAAGGGGAGTGAACAGGGGAAATGAGGAAAAGCACAAGGAGAATTACGAGAAGGAACAAGTAAATAAGAAGGAGAAGGATAAGAAGCACGAGCGTATGAAAAAGGATATGTTGTGACGGAAGGGAAGGAGAAGGAAACGAGAAAGCAGGAAATCGAAGGCACAGAGAAGAAAAAGCGGGAGATGAAAGGGAAACGCAAAGAGGTGAAGGTGTTAGAAGTCAATTCAAGAGCCAAGTTCTGTTGAAATGTGGTTTCTAATGCAAATTGTTAAATTATATTGAGGAAGACATCACAATATGGAAACTAATACTAGTAACTGACACTATTTCGAGTAATGCCTTTCTTGAAAACTTCCTATATGAGTAAAGTGTTGGAAGAATGTACTGTGCGTAAAAATTATGAAAAAGTCGTCAAGTAAAGAGGAAAATGAGAAATAGAAAGGGTAGAGGGTGTAGGGAAAGGTCCGGAAGAAACATATGAAGTAGAAGAAGAGAAAGAAAGAGAAGAATAACGAACATCATAAACATCTGTATGTAAAGATTTACGTAGACACAGAGCAGTGGACGTGGAGTTACTAGTGGAGCAGCCTGCGAAGTGGTGGGGTGCCGCTGTGGAGCTCTCACCAAGAGCAGGTTGGCAGCCCATACGCAGGGCGGAGATCGCGAACGCGGCTATGGGAGGGGACGGGGGCGAAGGCATCTGAGACGACGCCGACGACGCCGGTGGGCGGGGCCTGCGCGCGTGGGCGATGAGGGGCGGGGCCGCCCTGAGCGACCGCATGAGCAGCGCCCGGAGCGGCGATTTAACGACCTACATGGGCGACACCGCTCGACGGCCGGCGGGCATTGCGTCGCTGAGCCTCAGAACCCGATGAATAGCAAGGAGCGTTCACAGCATGATACATCGATCGCTCTATTTGAGAATATGCACAATTATTGACTGAAGATAATTTATTTGTATGAAATATTTATTTTAAAAATAGTACGTATCAATGCGGATGATTGATTATGGGGAATTAAATCTCCGCACATTACTAGAGATCAGAGATTTATGCATTAAAAATCTAGAATATGCGTATGCATTTGCACAGTAAATTCTTTGAAAATATTCACTAAAATACACTCTATAAAATACATGTGTTAATCGATGAAAACGCTATTTTTCATCATTTTTACGCACAGTACATTCGTCCAACACTTTACTCATATATGGAATTTTCAAAATAAGCATTACTCGAATTAGTGTCAGTTTCTAGTGTTAGTTTCCATTTTGTGATATCTTCCTCAACATAATTTAACAAATAGCATTAGAAACCACATTTCAACATAATCCGTGAAAAGGGAAGTTCCATATTTTCGGGTCCTGTTTCGCGTACATTTGTAAAGCCTTCTCTGTGACTTCTGAGAGTTCAAATTACGTGTGTTAATTTATACAATTTTGAAGATGGATTTGACAGCACGTAATACTCAAAAAGATTTTGATACTCAAAAAGAACTGATTTTCTTGTTGAATATTGCAAGCTTAATTCACATCCAGTAAATTCATATTAACTTCAGAAAATCACGTACAGAAAAGTTCACCTTACACAATTAAAATTAAATTTATTAAAGTGAATCTGAATAACAATAAACATTTTCAAGAAAAATATGCAGAATAATTAGTAATTTGTGAATAAATGATGCTTATTAAGAAAAGATGCCAAATAGACAAAATATGTATCATAAAGTCAAGTTGAGTCCAATACATTTTCATTGTTTCATGCCCACACCAAGTAAGCATACTTTCTGACAACAAGGTAACTCATGCATTTGCAATGAAATCCGATTCCTAATTATCATATGAGTCTCGATATAGATTTCTAGTTGTGTTGCATCACCATTGATTGAGATAACATACAATTCATACGAACATATTTGGGGTAGTTCTTCGGGGCTGGTAGTGGCCCGGGTCGTGCGGTTTGCGGTTTGCCCCTGCCGCTGTGGCGTATCGAAGGGCGCGGGGGCTAACGAGGGCGGCGGGCGAGCGAAGGGCGGCGCTTCGATCGCAATCACGGCACCGCGCGCGCCCTCCGCTCCACGACTCGTCACTGCGCGCGGGCGGCGGTGCGGGCGGAGGAGGAGGAGGAAATGCAGCGCAGTGCGGGGCCGGGGCGTGGAAAAGGCGAAGGGGGAGTCCTGGCGGCGGTGGAGATGGAGGCGAAGAAAAGATAGGATGAGGAGGAGATGAAGGAGCAGAAATGAGAGTGAGAATGGAAGGAGGAGGATGACAATGAGAATGAAAGGATAAAGATAGGAAGAAAAGGAGGAGGATTAGAAGAAAAGGGGGAGCATGAGAAGAGGAGGAGGATGAGAATAAAAGGAGGAGGATTAAAACTAAGGTATGAGGATAAAAATTAAGGGAGGAGGGTGAGAACAAAAAAAGTAAGGGGAAACGGAAAGGGGAGAGGAGTAGGAAGAGACTGAAGAGGGGGAAATAGAGAAGAAGTAGGAAAGAGAGAGAGAGAGAGAGAGAGAGAGATGGAGGAGAAAGAGACGGAGTACGAAGAGACGGAGGAAAAAATGGAGGAGGAAAAAGAAGAGAAAGAGGCGGGGGAAGATGAAGAAGAAGGGATGGAAGAGGAGGAAGAAAGGACTGAGGAGGAGAAAGAAGAAGAGGCGGAGGAAGATGAAGTGACGGAGGAAGAGAAAGGCGGAAGTGAGATCGGGGGCGGGGAATGAACGCTGTGGGTAAGAGGAGGAAAGGGATGTGTGAGTAGGCGTGGTGGAGGGTAGTGGGCGAGGACGTGATGGAGACGCGCTACAGCCCGGAAGCGGTGGATAGGGAGGTAGAGGCGGCGGTTTCAAAGAGGCTCTGCCGCTGCCCCCCCCCCCCCCCGGCAGCGCCTCCACCGCTGCTGTCGCTTTCGTCTCAGCCGTAACTCTATTGCCGTGTAGTGTCCTTTCCACCCCTCTGCGCGCCGATCACTCACGCTACCACGACGGATTACTGTATGTGAAGGCCGAAGAGAAAGAAGAAGAAGAGAAAGTGATGAGAAGAGGAAGAAAATGTGGAGAATGATGGAAGATGTAGGAAAAAATGAAGATGACATGATGACACAGGTAAGATGTGATAGGAGAAGAACAATCACTGGATAGAAAAGGACAAAACTTAAAAGAACATGCGAAGAAACTGTATGAGGTTAAAGGATAGGAGAAGGAGGAGAAACCAGAGTAAAACTGTAAAAGAGGAAGGGTGGGGAGTGGAGAAGATGGGGATTAGAAACACTAAAAATGTCTGTGGAAATTACAAGAAGTGTGAAAAGGGAATTAGAACACTATAAAAAATGAATGTGGAAAAGCATGGTAGAGAATGTGGAATTGCAAATACGGCCAAACTCAACGGCTGGTTGCATGTGGTATTGTAAGTAAGCCTTCTAGTGTAGATTGCTGGACGTTTGCTTCAACTACCTCTGTTGCACGTCTCGTAGTGCACGTGTGTGTGTGTGTGTCTCATTCATAAACGTCGTGCGCCATTGCGCTCCCGTGCTAGGCCATCGCTCTCCCTCTCTTCTCCACGTGTCTCCTTCGTCTCCTGGCAGGGGCATGACGCAGCTGCGGCTCATCCCCCCACCCCCGCGCACCCCTTCGTGTCACTTGGCATCCTGCAGCTCTACGTCTGCCGTCGCCCCCAGCTCCTCTACCCGTCGATCTTGCGCTGTAGCGTTTACGTCCCTCTGCCTTTCAGCTTCCATATTCGGCTTCATTGCTTTCTCTCCCTTTGCATGTTGCAGCGGCGCATTCCTAGCCACGACTCTCCGACGTTGACTCGTAATATCTTTTTTATGAGACATTTTTTCAACTGTTTTGGTTGGATCACCTAGGATGCTTTGCGAAGAATAAAGGATACTTTTGTCTAGGGCACAGGAGGTATAATATGTTCCATTTCATTGTGCCTATTTCAGTCACCTGGTTTTGTGACCGGACAGGATTTGACAAAATATTAATGGTGTAATGCACATATATTTACGAGTTTTCTTCTTTTGGAGTTACAGCTGGATTCACCGTCTTTGTATTACTTTATTCTTGTTAAGATTACCGTTTAGTCACCAATGGACCTACTGGTTTTTTAGTTTTCTCTTTACAATGTTCATCATTTGATGTATTCTTATTGTCTTTCCTCCCATCTTTTCTTCTTTCCTACTGTTGCCAGTTTCACATTATTACATTAAGTTCTCCTCGTTCCCTTGTCCTATAATATTTATCTCTTTCTTATTAGTTAGAAGTAATTAAAAGTAATTACTTTTACTTAAATATAAAATAAGTAAACAAATGAATGGTATAATGCAATTCTTCAAATATTGTCATAAAAATTAAAGTTTTGTATTGTGAATATTTTTACAATTTTTTTTGAATCATTACAGTTGGAAGAAATAAATACTTCCAAAAACTACAGTCTTCACCCGTCCACATTGCAATCTTTCCTATCCCCTCTCTGTTCCCTGGTCTCAACCAAGTTTTCTCCATCTCCAACACGTCCCTACAGACCTCCAGGCGATACCTTGGGGCGAGAGCGCCGCCTTGTTACGGCAAGAGACCTTCCTGCTCTGAGCAGCAGCAGCGGGAGGAGCGTCCAAAGGAATCCGTCCATGGGGAAGACATGGAGGGTAAGAGACGAGAAATGGCAAGGAGGGACGGGTCGTGACAGACAGTAGAGGAAGGTGTGGATGGCAGGGAATGGGATGGCAAAGTCGTAGAGGGGATGGGAAGCGCTGAATGCGGTGGGGGGGGACAGGATTGGGTGGGCGATAGCGCGTGGAAAGGGCAGGCGGTCATGAGAGATGCAGAGCAGGGGTGCGGGGCGAGGCGTCTCCCTCGGCGCCCCTACTCAATTGCCACTAATTGCCACGAGTCGCTACCTCGCCGCCGCCACCGTCGCCTCGCGCGCCAAGCCGCGCCGCGCGCTTCGCGCTTGTTATCGCAATTACGCCCCGCGTGCGCACTCCTCGCGCCGCTTTGGCGCGCGGCGCAAGAGGAGCGAAAGGAGGAGGAGGGGGTGGTGAGGGGACAGTGGTGTGTTTGCGCGCGGGAGTGAAGGATAACACGGACTAGTGCCATCGAGGGGGCGAGTGGCCGAGCGGGTTGGTGGGCGAGAGTGGATAGGCGGGTGTGCAGGTAGGTGGGTGAATGGGTAGGCGAGTGATTAAGGGGGCGAGCATATAGAAAACCATTGGGTAGAGGGTATGTGCGGATGGGCTGAACGCGGGTGAGTGGGCGAGTGTATTGATGGAAAAGAGGGTGGATGGGCCTGTGGATAGGCGAGAGTGCAGGTAGATTGGTGAATGGGAAGGTGTGTGAGTGTATAAGTGGGCGTGTAGTGTATGTAGACAACCATCGGGTAGACGGGTATGCGTGGATGGGCTGAACGCGGGTGGGTGGGTGGGCGGGCAAGTGTATTGACGGGCAAGAGGGGTGGATAGGCCAGTGGATAGGAGAAAGTGCAGGCGAGCGAGTGAGTAAGTAGATGATCATGTAGACATCCATTGGTTAGACGGGTAGCGCGGATGGGCTGAACGCGGGTAGGTGGGCGAGTGTATTCTCGGGCAAAGGGAGTATGGACAAATGGATAGGTCAGTGTGCAGGTAGGTTGGTGAATGGATAGGTGAGCGAGTGAGTAAGTGGACGTGCATGTAGGCAACCAATGAGTAGACGGGTGTGCGCGGATGGACTGAATGCGGGTGGGTGGGCGAGAGTATTGACGGGCAAGAGGGGTAGATGGGCTAGTGATAGGCGAGAGTGCAGGTAGGCTGGGGAAGGCGAGCGAGTGGGTAAGTGGGCGTGCATGTAGACTGGTACTGGGTAGACAAGTTGTGAGAGTGGATCGACACGCGGGTTGTTGTGTGTGTGGTTAGATGGGCGGGGGATAAGCGAGATTGCGTGTAGGTAGATGAATGGGCAAGTGGGGAAGCGGCCGAGCAGCTCGACAGGTCGTGGGTAAACAGCCAGGCGGTTGGTTCGATGCGCAGGCACGTACCCAGAGGCCTCTGGCTAAGGAAGAAAGGGGAGCGAATGAAAGCTAGAGAGGGAAAGAAGGTGAGAGAAAATACAGGATATTCATGGTTGTCGAAGCAAAAGCACTGTGTCAGTTGCAAATTCATTGCAACGATTCCTTCGGACAAATGGTCGATGTGCTTCTAAGAGTAGTTAGAGGCCTTAAGGGTGGTGTGGTGTCACGATAATGCGGAAAGTGCGCTGGTTTAATCGGGTTGATTCTAGAGTTGAAGGTTGCCGATCTTCATGTATCCTACGAAGATGATGATGTGAGTGATTTCAACAGAAGTAAACGATTATGGAGGGCGAGAATAAGAATGTGCTGTGCTTAGTGTAATGTTTCACAGAACGTAAAGTCTTGAGTTGCGTTAGTTTTTCAGTATGCAGATGCATCTATTAGTCAAAAACCTAAGAAACTTTCGTAATACGAAGTGTTATCTTCACGCTATTGGATTTCCAACTTAAACGGACGAGTCTTGGTCATAAACTTTGTATTCTTACATTTTGTTGCCGCCAATTGTTATAGAAACTCATTTCATAAACGCCTTAATATTTCACGTATTTTTTCCATAATTGGTACATGTAGATCTTATTACATAATACATACATATTTGACGAGTCCAGTTTCTCAAGAGAGAATTTCTATTTTCTTCGTTTTAATCCCAGATCAGAAGTTAAAACATTTCTCTTAACAATAGCATGAAAGCCACTGTCTTATCCGGTCTCTGACCTCTTCAGAAATACTTATCATGCGCAATATCCCCCGGTGTCAAATACAAAGAATTGCAAGCCTATACAAGTGACCAATCTTCTAATGCCTTACAGCCGCAATGAAATAATACTTGGTAGCAGAGTAGGAACGGAAAGGAAAATGATTCCGATAGAATTGGGAAGCAGCAGTATGATGAAGCGATATATTGGTGCAACGGGTTGCTGAAGCGGATGATGGTATTTAGATATGAGGTCCCCCTGCAATGCTGATATGCAACTCTTTGGACCTGCCTAAAGGAGATGTACGCACCGTCATTGGATCAATACTATGCGCAGAAGGGTGTTGCTTTTCCCGATTATGCGGAGGAGGATGATCAAATGATGAGATGGTATGAGGCAGGGGGTGTGGGTCGTGAGGCAGGGGTGTGATGGAATAAGCCGGTGTATCCTTTGGTGACCCGTGCTGTGGAGCGGCAACAAGACTTGTGTAAGAATAAAACTCCGTCGATGCGTTGATGAGGTGACGCTCTTAACGAAATAATTAGTGAGGCGGTTCAATTACTGTTATTACATAGCCCAAGATAACGAGTTTTGAAGGTATATTGCTCGATAAAATCAGTCGGACTGCGTGCTTGGGTATGTGGTTGAGAAGCAATACCTTTCGTTGAGGTTCATCTTTGTCGCCGTCCTCTCATTTCTCCACCAACCTGTTGTCTGGATAGGAGGGAGGTCCGATTTTGATTGACTCAATATTTTTTCATGGGTGTTGTAACCTACGAAATCTTTGATTAAGCTGTTTATCTGAAAAGGCTGCTGAGAAATGGCTGAAAATTTCTATTTATATTTAAAATACCCAGTTAGATATAAGTCGCAAAAATACTGCAATTCGTTCCAAGAATCCCATACTGGTTGTTTAAAATTATTTTCACACGAATAATTGAACGAATTGTAGAGTCCGCTACTAAAACTCACGTGGCAGCGTGGTGCACAGCGGGTATCGTGGACACATTCAGAGTGGACAAGTGCAGAATGTACCACGGTGGGCAGGAAGCGAGGGGGGCCGAACCCAGGGTGCAGTTCGAAAGGGTACGCGTCACACTTGTGCCAGATGTGTCGCAAGACCCGGCGGGGAGTGACATCCGCCGGGTAGTGGCACTCGGCGGGTGGCGACGCAGCCTCAGCGAGGGTAGCAAGGCGGGCTGGCCCTGAAAAGGGTAGTTTTTTTCCTCGAACTTTGTCGCGAGACCATCGCTAAACGCCAGTGTGCGTAGGAGGCCGCAAGCTTGCGGGTATGAGCGCCAGGCTCATGTTAACAGTACATTCGGCAGTTAGAAGATGCTAACGGGGAGAAAATGCTCCTGTAATAAATGGTAGGGCAGTTACGTTTATATATGTAAATAATCTGTCTATATACTAAAGCCGTATTGTCTGTGATTTGTTCAACCCACGACGTCACAGTTTCTTGATATAACCCAGTCTGAGTCACCATAATGATAACCCAATTTGAGTCACGTTTCGTGATATAATTTACATCATTTCTCAAAGAGGAGAAGAGATGAGCAATTTTACAGTGAATTCTAAGGTAAGTCCTGACTCCAGCAGTTTTTTACTTATGGAAGAGTAAATCGAGATTCTGAACTTACCGTGACAGTGGAGCTATAAGGAAAAAAACTAACGAATATGACATATGGATTTGTCATGAACGAGAAGTGTCCCGTCTGGTTGACATGTTTAATAGGGCGGAATGAACATGAGGCAGTGGGATAAAGTGCTCTAACTTCACGAGACCGATGCGTATGTGGAAACAACCTCGCGGGGGGCACAATACCAGTGAAGTTGAGAGGGCTTTTAGTGGGTTGCATCTAATGATGCCAACGCATCGAGTTATCGAAGTTGTGCGCTAGGTTTCTGTCTCTCAACGGTGTAATGGATTGGAGGGCGGAATGGGGGTGGATCTGTGAATGACAGAATAGTGGGATGCCGGCTGCGATTCACTACTCGTACATTGGTGGCGTCACCACGTAGTAGCCACAGAGGACGTTCTCAATTAAGGAAAACTGACCACGGAAGGGAATAACGTTCGTAGGTTCTGAGTTTTCTGATGAGTTGTGAAACTGTTGACTGTGCAACAAACTAAAATCTCTTTTTCCTCCTTTTTCTTTCTCTTGTTTATCTTTTTCTTCTTCATTCATTTCCTTTTCTTCTTTAAAAGAGACAATTTTCAAGGGAAATTACAGAGGTAGTGAACTAGTACGGTAGACACTCTTGAACCCATCGGTGAAAACCACATAAATTAAGTAGTCGTTTGTTGTAATTTTATTGCCCGTGGCGAGGTCTAAAGCGTAGATATGTAAAACAGCCAGTTGAATCAATCAATTTTCTGTTGGCGGACACGTTGAAAAAAATTGAACAATAAAATGATGAAACCATCGTTTTAATTTTTTACCGTGTCCGTGATGAATATTGTACTAAAATGTGACTTTTGACAGTTTCGGCAAGAGACCTCTGAGACTTCGTCAGAAGGTCAAATGCAGCTGTGTCAAAGAGCCGTGTGAGTTGGTGTGACGATGCAGGGGAAAAACAAGCGACGGGGAACTGTGGCGGCAGTCAGTGAAGGGCGAGGCGACGCTAGTTTTGTTTACAAATGCATGGTTTCTTTCCAAGAAAATGTCTCGTTTTGATGGACATCGACGTCCTGTTAGAAAAGAGGAAGCGGTTTCAGTGAGCGGTGACAGAGCTGAGGATTCTCATTCGTGGAGATGTTTTAATCTTCGTTTGGGGATATAAGACTCAACACTATCACACTCTTCTTGAATGACAATGTCTACTCTTCTCGTATTCCTACGTCGCCTTTCAACCCACGGTTGAGTGTTCGAAATGAATAGATAGGTGGTTGTTGACGTTGGCTCAGGGTGGAGAGAGTGGGAGAGGAAACAAGAGCACTTCCGATGCACCCGGCCGTAACACCGCTCTGTCCACCACAGATTGTTCATGGAACGTCCGGGATTTGATCCCCGGTCTAAATGGAGGAAAGAAGAGGGTCTCCCCACTATATCAAAGGCCGCCCCGTAGATATTTCAGCTCAACAGTTACTTTCGTGTCCAAAGTTAAGATACGGAATTTAGTAGAAGTAGTTTTATTTTGTTAAATGGAAGTATGAAATCCAACAAGTCGATTTTGACAGTGCATATAATAAATTTTACAGTTTCAGAAGGATTTTTTGTGGAAAACCTTGAATCAATTTTCGTAACTTCGTGAAAATGAGTTAACTATTTAAAATGTAAAACGGTATTATAAACGTAAGAAAGCTTAATACGAAAAAAGCGCTACCAATTTATGGATTTGATTCAGCTTTCTTAAGAATACCATATTCAAAACCGTGTCGAAAAGCTCACAATAAATTTTTTAAAATTTGGTTTCTAAATATACGAACATAGTTCGAACATTATTATGTAGAAACCTATTCGTGGTTGAACAATTCGCATGGCAACAATGGATTGAAACATGAATCAACTGTAACCTCTCTGAGGAGAACCTGAGGGTTGTCTATTAAATATTCACGAATTCGGGGCTCTTTATCAATGAAGATTTTGAAAAGAAAAAAAAACACAAAGTCATAGTCACATAACATTTATGATTGGACGTTTTCTTTAACATGTACCAAAATACAGAATTTCAATCCACAAACAATGATAAAAAAACACAAACATTACACAATATAAAAAATGCATAACCCCAAAACAACAGAAACAAGTTTCACTCAAATTTAAACAAAGCTTTGTTTGCTTCTGGAGACAATTATTTGTCCATTTGCTAGTTTATTTATGACTAAAGCAAGAATTGAACACTAGCACTAATCAGATTTCAAAAGAAAATAAAGAATGATATGATAGTAAAGTAATATTCACTCAATATTATCACATTCCTAATTGCTCTATCAAACTGGTGTATAAGTATAAAACACTAACTGAATTATTATTTTCTTTAGGTGCAGAAGTGATTGTAGGTTATTTTTCTTAAATGACTCTTAAAATACATCCCACCTTGAAGACCTAAATGGAACAAGTGAATGCCTCTTCAGAATACTGTTCTGTTTCAATGTTAACACCACAAAGACTTTTAAATCAGAAAATAAACTTCACATGACAAACACATGTAATCCCCTCTGAGATCAACATGAACACATTCTTGAAAATTTACAAGTGTTTAAATGTTAGGCTGAAATACATATAGAAATGTAACCCATTATGACTCATCTGTCATATTAAACTTTTACATAATCAGTATAATAGGATAAATTATCTAGTCTTGCACTCTTTAAGAGAATTATACAAGCAAAGATTAAGCATAAATATGAATGTCTCATTCCATAATTCTCTGAATTTTACTCAATGCCTAATTTGCAATACTTAATAGTCACATAGTAAATACAATAACATTCTGTAATACTCTCGTTTTGTTCAGAAGGAACTGTGATTCATTACGCACACTATTACAGACCACATGTTCTACGTGGCATTTCACAAGCGGAAACAGTTTGTAAATGTTAGCCTCTATTTACAAAACTTCTTGCAATCTGTCTTCTTTTAAACGAGTCTATTGAATGTTTATGATTCTATTTAACAAAAACTGTATTTTCTAACACAATGCATTTTATCAACCGAAGTACTGATCACATTCTCTATTGAATTAACAAAATGTACAGTACAAATACCTTGCAATCCGTCTTCTTGGTAGAACCTGTCTCTTGAATTTTATGATTCAATTTAACAGAAACTATATTTTCTAACACAATGCATTCTATCAACCGAAGCACTGATCACAATCTATACTGTATTAACAAAACGTAGAGTACTAATACCTTTTTTCTTAAGATAACCTCCTTCTACGCCGTCTCCCATACAATAAGACCGTATCACTCTCGCCTTCCTGTCTAGTAACGTCTCAACGGACGATTGGGGAGAACCTCCTCCCTACCTCCGATACACCCCTCCTTCTTGGAATAAACTGGTGTCGTCATAGCGGCGGCGGCGGCGCCAAATTCATTTGTTGAACATTCGAATGGTCACACAACAATACGGTAGCATGAAAAATTATGAAATTCTGATTCACTGGATTTAACTAAATTAATGGGAAGATTTACTTTGTTAGAAAAAAATCTAAAATGTCGACTAATTTTATGTTTGATTAATAATATTTTGTGAAATGAAGTAATACATCAAATATAATCTTTTGGATATTTTTAATTTTCATTTTTGTAGGGAGAAAAAAACCTAACTTTTGTATCACAAAATAGAACAAAGTAATTTTTATAGATTAATATTTGATGCGGAAAACAAACATTATGTTCACCGAGCTTTAACTGTCTTCACATTGCATTTATTCTCGTCGCCTTTCTTTGCTTAAAATTAGTTGGATGGCCTTTATCGGAATAGTGAAGGAGACGCACAATTTTCCAATCTTCACTATAGTAGGTAGATAAATCACTGTAGCATTATTGCCGTCGCTTTTGATCTGACGTTCACACATGAATTATTTCCCTTAGGCGTTGCGCGTACAAAGCACGTAGCAAAAGAATATTAAACTGCTTGTTTTGGCACGAGTTTCTGCCACAGAACAGGACGTCTCGTAGATACAAGAAGAAGCCCTTTGCCGTCAATTTCAGTGATGGATCGAAGGTAAGTATCCTCCTAGGTCAATCGCTTTAGATCAAAGCTACTCACCTCTATGCATAAAACATTTCCGTCATTTCTCTTTGTTCTCTATAAAATACTGGATTGATCTCTTACTCATAGTCTTCAAAATATGGTTGCAGAATAACTGTTTTTAAGAAAGTAATGTATTTTATTAATTTTCCGCACTTATTAATTTTTAAAAGCTTCAAATTATATAGAATTTAAAAAAGAATCACTTGCAAAGAATGTTCATCAAATCAAATATAATGTAATAAATATTATGTTTAAATAAAGAATATTATTTAGCCACAGTAGTGAAATTTAAAATATCACAATTCATCTACCCATTTCCGGAGAACGTAGAAGAGACATCGTGATATCATCATGCATGATTTATAGAAGTGCAAGTTTTCGTATAAAATACTGTGGAATTTTTTAAGTTGGTTAAAATGTAAGGTAAATACAGCGGAATTAGAGAAAATAAAATACTTTCTACTTCACATCAGTTCAGGTATGGATTCAGTGTTTTTCTGTTTGCTAACGCACTGGGTAGCAATTCAGATGTTCAAATGCTGATTCTGTTAAGCATTTATGTACGTAGCGGTCACTTTTTTGAGAAAACTTTATTCCTCATTATCCGTGTATTTCTCGTATATCTACAAGATTTCAAAGTAGAATCACGAAATAAGTAAGGTTTAATTCGATGCACATCCTCTACAAAGATGAATGATGCAGGATGATATACTTATTACTAAATTTGCAAACCCGTATTTATGTACTTAGATGTAATAAGAAATTATCCCGATAGAAAAGAAATCACATTCCTATGGCAACAATGTCCTGAAAACGAATTGATCATATTTATCTCCCGTCGAATTTGTAAACTAATGTTAAAAGTCAAAAGAATGAGAACTTACACTACCTTGCATCCCAAGGTCACAAGATGAATCAGAATGTTTTACAAATGTGCTCTAAAAGATGCATCTGCTGATCTGTTAGACCGATTTACTCGTACTTGCAACATACCTTTTTTAATTTTTTGAAGTAGTGGTGATATTATTTCTTGTTATTCTCTTAAAAATTCTTCCTGTCTTTCTGTTACTACAAACATTCATGTAAGGGAAAGACACGGGGAGATTCCTATTATTGAGCAGGTATTTTCAATTTTTAATTTTGAGATAACCATTTTGCAGTGTAATAACACTGAACATTTTAACGCGTTAGTTTTTAATTTTTCGTATGGAATTATAATTTCATACGTAATTGGCGCATGGAATTATAATTTCACACGCATTTACGCGATTGGCTCTGTAGATCGGATAAGCGCATGGCGCGTTGACGTCAGCGCCCCAGGTGATACCAAACATGACCGATGGGTGAATTCCCCGCCGACTCACCAGTGAGCGCAAAAGTGCCAGTTGTGTTCAGGTATTTCCGTGGGAGCCTTGCTGAATAATTTGATTGATTGATTGATTTTTTCGTGTTTCCGAGCGCGTCGACTGCTTTGATCATTAGTCCCGCTAGTGTAGTGCATGTTTTTTCTCGGGAGATGGCGGTGATCTTCCCCCGCTGGATGGCGAGATCCGGCGCCGACCTACCGTCGGCTAGTGGGGTTTCCCCCTAACCAGGACTCGCCCACCAGCGGGCACCGCCCCAGCCGGGACAAGCTCTAAACTCCCGACCGGTCTACTGGAATATGTGGTAGTGTAGTGCATGTTAGTGTAAGTGTGTGTGTAAAGGGGGGATGGGACAAGGAAAGGAAGGAAAGATCGCGCGCGGTCCGTGGCCCGTTTGGTAGGGTACTGCTCCGGCATTCGCCTGGTGTTGATCGGAGAAACCACGGAAAACAACCGATCAGAGCAGCCGGCCGCTAGAATTCTCCTCCAGACAGCGACTGAATTCGACTTAGCTGAAAAGCTAGTATCGAAAATCCTGCCGTAAACAGGACTCGAACCTAGAACCTCCCGGTCAATGGCGCTGCTGTGACATCAGTTTTACCATGCTATACAGTGCAATGTATTATGTATGTTATGTATTATGTGTAATGTATTATATCGGTATACTATCATCATAAACTACGCGTATGATATGATGTATTATAAACAGCTGGTGACTTCTGGAATAAATCAAATCCGGGAAGGAAATTTGAACACACGTTTATCGGTACACGCAAATGACTCACCAATTCCCATTTCATGTTTGGCTGTTTTTGTTTCTGAAGCTTCAGAATAATAGTGAACAGGAGTTATGAAACGAGGATGGATTCCAAATAGTGATGGCATTTTATGAATTGCACTTCTTGAAGGCTTAAATGAAGACATGTTCAACTTCGCAAAATATACATGTAGTATCACTTGTAGCAGCGTCAAATGAATGTTATCTCATCATCAGCTACAAATCTGCTCAATGACATCTGAATATTTGTTTCAAATTTCTGATATGTCCGAATTTTTAAAGATATCTGCCTCACTAAGTAATTCAAATGTACGTAGTTATTTACAAGTTATATTTTTTGTATTTGGAACTTTCCTCGGGAGTACTTGTGAACGTGTTTTCGTGCCCTTTTGTACAGCGGAGTTTGTTTCGTCCAACAAATCTCATTATTTGCTCTCGTTCTTTTCTTTCGGCCGACCTTTCCGGGAGACGACTCGGTTGCCAGCGTTCAATTTATGAAAATTTCATTATCCTTGCTTTCTGGCGCACCGTGGCTCGACGGGACGTCAGAAATTGTTCCTGGATGGGCAGGCGGGGAATGGCTGGGGGTGGGGCGAGGGCTCCCCATTGTGGCCTTTCCGCGCGCCGCAAGAACCCTTGCCTCGAGGGCGGAGGGCGCGCCGAGGAGCGGCCGGGCCGCTGATAAATGGGCGGCGTCGCCAGGCCCGGGGCGGCGTGGACGGCGCTGGCGCCAGACGGCAAAAGCTGGCGAGGGCGGCGATGCGGCGCGGCGGGCCGGCAAGAACGCGACGTCTGCGGAGGGGCGGGGCGGCGAGCAGATGAGACGGCGGAGACGTTGGCCAAGGGATGGTGGAAGGTGATAATGGTAACGGTGATGATGGATGATGATTACGGTGGATGGTGATGGTGATCATGGGTCATGAATGGCAATGGTTTGATTGATTGTTAGTGATTCCAGGCACGTCAACTATTGAGGTCATTAGTCCCGTAAGTATAGTGCTTGTTATTTCATCGTGGGTGTTTTTCATTGTGATCATTGTGATGCGGCGGGCCGGCAAGAACGCGAGGTCTGCGGAGGGGCGGGGCGGCGAGCAGATGAGACGGCGGAGACGTTGGCCAAGAGAGGCGGTGATGGTGGAAGGTGATAATGGTAACGGTGATGATGGATGGTGATTACGGGGGATGGTGATGGTGATCATGTGTCATGGATGGCAATGGTTTGATTGATTGGTCGATTGTTAGTGATTCCAGGCACGTCAGCTATCGAGGTCATTAGTCCTGTAAGTATAGTGCATGTTATTTCATCGTGGGTTTTTTTTTCACGAAGATCTTTCCCTACTGGATGGCGAGATCCGCCGCCGACGTACCGTAAGCAAGCGGGGTTTTCTCCAACCAGGTATCTTCCACCAGCGGGGCACCGCCCCAGCCGGGACAAGTTCACGACTGGTCTCCCGGTAGTGCAGTGCATGTTACTGTAAGTGTAAGGTTAATGTAAGGGGCGAGGATAGGACAAGGAAGAGGAAGGAAAGATCGTGCGGGGCCGGTGGCCCGTTTATTAGGGTAATGTCCGGCATTCGCTTGGAGTTGATTGCAGAAACCACAGAAAACTACCGATCAGAGCAGCAGACCGCTAGAATTCTCCTCCAGACAGCGACTGAATTCGACCTAGCTAGAAAGTTAGTGTTGAAACTCGTACCTAGGACATTCCGGTCAGCGGAACTGCAGTGACATCATTTGATATACTGAGCCACCGCTCCCGGTGCGGTGGTGCATGATAATGGTGTTGTCGATAGATGGTGAATGCGTGGTGATGCGGATGATTATGGTGATGTCGATGAGAATATATTGATGGTGATGGCATAAGTTTATAGTTCATGCGATGGTGATTATGGATTATGATGGTAGATGTTAATGGTGGATGTAGGTAATGAATAATAGTAATGGTTGATGATGTTGGCAATGATTAGAGAGTGATGATACAATATATATCGATGCCCGATATATATTGTATATCGGTCATCGATAGGCGATAATGTATTATTGTATGCGGTAATCGCCGCTTCTTGCAAGCCAACTCCTTCGGTTGATTGTGAAGCTGGCGGTTAGTGAGCGGTTTATGGATATGATAGTAAATAAGGAAATGATTGGAGTGGCTGAGACAAAATGAACTGTTTTGTCATCATGACTTCGTGAATTAATTGGCTTGTCAATGAGTGTGGCAGAATAAATTTTAAAAAGATCACTAAAGGTGGATCACACACGAAGAGAGTAAATTTGTCCAATGAACAAAATATATCGAATGTGTTCAACGATTTGACGGAGCGTCGTAAAGGCGACGAAAATGTTGAGAATCTTTTGGCGAAAGAGAACTGTGGCTGTGGAGATGCTTAAATTTGAAATAGTTCCAAAAGCGATAGAGTTAGAAACAAGTATCACGTATGAGAATAAATGTGAGGGACGGCAAGAACTCGTAATAACGTGTAATAATTCGGATAGAAAACGTTATGAACGTGGACTCTCAGAGGTTAAGTTTAAAAATTCTTGCATTTCCAATTCTTTCGGATAATCAACATACCCCCGAGTGCTAGGTTAAAGACAGTCGCCCTAGGGAGGACAAATCTAGCGTCTGACTGCTCTGATAGGAAATTTCCGTAGTTTCTGTGATCAACACCAGCGAATGTCTAAGGAACACCCTAGCAAATGAGTCATAGACCATGCATGATCTTTCCTTCCTCTTTCTTGTCCTTTTCTCACAACTAACTTACTCAGCTTTCCCCTCTCTTACACACTTACACTTTCTTCTTTTTATTTCTACACATGTCGGGAGCTTAGAGCATGTCCCGGTTTGTGCGGTGACACGCTGGTGGGTGTTGCGGAAAATCTCGCAAGCAGACGTGTGGGTCAGCACCGGATCCCGATATCCAGTGGAGGGTATACTCAGCCACCTCTCATAATAATAACAGGCACAACACTAACGGTACTAATGATGTTTTAAATTAACGCGCCTGGATGCTTGGCCTGGATGTTTGAAATTAACGCGCGATGTTGGAAACGCTAATCAATCAGCTAGTCAGTCTATGAAGACATTCACCATCACTATCGCACTTGTCATATTTTTATACTTTTTCCTCGCAATTTCTCTCGAAATTGAAACGTGAATGCGTCGTTTGTAACTGTGATATAAACGGATGTTTAACTGTGAGGAAGAGGCAAAGTGAAAGCCAATAGCGGAGAGACGGAGCAAACTAGACCTCTGGTGGAAAATGATGGGGAGATGACGAGCGATGAGTGCCATCCAGGCGCGTCAACTACTATGGTCATTCGTCCCGTAAGTGTAGTTTATGTTTTTGCTCGGGAAGTGGTGGACGTCTTCCCCCGTTGGATGGACAGATTCAGCGCCGACCTACAGTCCGCTAACGGGGTTTTTCCACAACCAGGTATCTCCCACCAGCGGGGCACCGCCCCAGCCGGGACAAGTTCTAAGTCCCCCACCGGCATGTGTCATAGTGTAGTGCACGTTAGTGTGTGTGTGTAAGGGGATGAGGAGAGAAGAAAGAGGAAAGAAAGATCGCGCGCGGTCCGTGGCCCGTTTGTTAGGGTACTGTTCCGGCATTCGCCTGGTGTTGATCGGAGAAACTACGGATAACTACCGATCAGAGCAGTCGGCCGCTAGATTTCTCCTCCAGACAGTGGCTGAATTCGACCGAACTGAAAAGCTAATGTTGAAAATCCTGCCGCTGTCGTGACTGGAACCTAGTACCTCCCGGTCAGAGGCGCTGCAGTGACATCAGTTGATGCACTGAGCCACCGCTCCCTGTAGCGATCTGAGCTGGAATTTTGTGGTGCAAGGGGAGTGCCAGGGGAAAGTGGGGCCGGCGGGCGGAAATGCAGGTCAAGTGGCTGTCTGAAAAACGGGGTATGTGGTATTTAAATGGGTGGCACGAAAATGTGGTGAAGTGGCTTGAGGGAAATGTTGCCGAGAGGCCGCGAGTAAAAGCAGAGATGGAGCTGGTTTGAGTAGCTCGGAAGGGATGGAGGGTGGAGTTTAAGCCACGAGGGAAGACTTGTGGTGGCATAAAGTTGTTGGTGCGATAGTGAGCGGAGTCGGCGGTGAGGTGGAAAATAGCGGAGGGGAGAATTGTGCCGATTTGGCGGTATAAGAGACGAAGGCAAGGATGTAGGCACATTGGAGAGGCAAGGGTCGAGATTGCACAAAAAAAAACTACCTACCCGCCATTAGTCAACACCACTATTTGATGTGATATCACCCTCCAACATCACTCTCCAACATCACCTGACATATTGTCGACACACTTCATCATCACGTATCATCTACAACGAGTTATTGGATCATCCCCAAACACCACCAACCCCCCAATCACTATTACTGCTTATCTGCTGCTCTGATCGGTAGTTTTCTGTGATTCCTCCTATCTATACCAGACGAAAGCGGGGACAGTATCGTTACTAGCCACGAACCGCACGCGGTATTTCCTTCCCCATCCTTGCCTTCTCTTCTCCTTACACACACGCGCACTTTCACTTCTGAACACTCCATTACTACACATGGAAGAGGCCAGAAGATAGCTCAAATCTTGCTCTGGCAGGAGCGGTGTCCCGCTAACAGAGACATCTGGAAGAGAGAAACCCCCGCAAGCGACGTGTAAATCGGCACCTGATCTTGAATTTTAATGTTGTTTAGTAGTGAATCTTTAAAGAAGATGATTCAGCTTACATCAGTTAAATGTTTATTATTTTTACACTTTTTTCTCCGCTAAAATCATACTCCACAGCAGTAAAAATGAACTATCTTACAGAAATATCTTTTTTCTGCAGGGAAAAATTTGCTTTTAATTTTAAAAAAATATTTGAATTTTTTTGAAAAATCAATATTCAACCATTTTTTCATGCATTGACTTAGTGTTCCCCTGATAATTGAAATAATTTCAAAGATTTTTACAAATTTCTTCTTTTGATTTGTTGGTTATACTCACAAGAACACAACTCTGCTTTTTCATTTTGATCTCTGGATAAATAATGTTTTTAATTTCGATCCAAAATTAATATATTAGGTATTAATAGTTTTTTCGGTTTCATAATTTTATATCACAAAAACTATTAATTTAAGATGATGATTTAGCATGATTTTGTAGATAATACTTAGTTAATTGCATACTAAAAGTTTCATAGCTTTAAAATGATTCGTTTTTGAGTTATAAGGGAAACGGATTTTAAAAACGGTAATGCTGGAAAACAAGGGACGAAGTCGGAGTCATGAGATTTGTTTCCCTGTATTACTCTAGTAGATAAATTATGCAGAGACATACCTTTTAAATCATAACTTGAAAATCTATTGCAGATATCGATTTTTTTACCAAAATATTCCTGAATAATTAATGCATAGGAAAATATATATTTTCAAAAATCGAATTTTTTAAGGTTTTAAGGTGCATATGCCCCTTAAGTTTCCTAGGATCTTTTGGTCGGGAGGCAAGGAACTTCTTGTAACGTTTAGCATAGTGACCACTTAGATCACTTAGTACAGGTGATTCAGAGCTTAGAGAGCATATTTTGCTAAAAATAGTGTGGGAGGAGGATTATTTAATTGGAATTTAGAAGCTGTAACCTACTTTTTGTCACTACAAAAATGTGTAATGATCTTTCTTTCTCTTTGGAACCATTGATTTATATTCAGATGGCTGAAATAAAAGAAAAGAAGCCTTACTAATCACTAGTCTTTTGTAGATAAAAGAGCATTACGAATAAGATTCAAGTGTTCGTTCGGCGCCTTTTCGAAAAGTAGCTTTTACCGGCGATGACAGGCTGGGATCGAAGAAGTGTTAAGAGCGAAGGTCGCGTTGACCGGGAGAGAAGGGCATAAAGGGAACGCAGGAAGGGACGTGTGCATTATTGAGCAGCCTTTGCTTGGGCGTAGGAACAAACGCAGGGGAAGGAGAGGCGCGGAAAGGAAAAATGCTCGCAGCCCGATACAACGTCGCCAATGGAATATCCAAGAGAATGAAAAGTGATGTTGCTGTGAGTCGGCACGTTGTAAAGGGGAAAATAAACTTCGCGAAACTAAGATATTTCCTTTCATTTTACTCTTCACATTTAACATCCTTCTTCACTTTTGTGAACATTGAAAACAAAACTTAAAAGTTTACCTATTGAACCGAATTGATTTCTTCACCACGTTGACTTTCAGTGAGAATAGCCTTGAGTATACCTTTATAACCGCATTACTTCTCTACTTACTGACGGTGGGTTTAGTTGCTTGCTTACTGTTGGTTGCCGGGCTTGCCCGGTACCCCACCAATCGGGCCCCTGGCGCGTCGACCTTTGGACAGGATTGGGTGAAGGAGATTCCTTGGAATCTCTGGAATCCACATAGAAAAATTCGGCGGGAAAATGATACCTAAAATCACGTTGCCCAGGTTCCGACGTTTACTCACGTCGTTAGCCTAGAGGTTTTGGCAGTGAGGAGACGGGATAAAGGTTCCGAGCCACTCGCACCTCAGTTGGGCTCTCGGCTTCGTCGTGGCAGGGGTCCGATATTCTGAGCAATGTGGAAGGACTTGTTCCCGACGGATGTGAGTGGCGCGTTGTTTTGACTCCGGTACCAGCCTGGATAGGTAGAGGCTCTGAGCCGGCAGGGCGGTCCGACCCAGGTATTGTAAGAAAATATTATCCTGAGGGTCAGTTGCGTTCTGGCAGGACCCTGATACCAGCCTAAGGGCGTACTTGTACGTCTGCGAGGGTGCGGATAAACGCGCAGGTGCCTACCCCGAGGTGAAATCCCTCTGCTAAAGTACAAGTGGGTGATAGGCGCATGGCAGATTTTCTACCTGTTCATACATATTACAAGTGTTACCCAACCTAAAATAAGCATCTCCAATTCTCATATCTACACTCTAGTGTGTGAAGGAATAGTGTTGGAATAACCTCATATATACTAACTCGACTTTTGAGTCGTTAATTTCTGTTAACGATTCTTTTGAGATATATCTTCGTACACAAGTTAGGATCAATATCTTTTAGTGCTGTTCCAAAGATTAAGATTGATGCAGATACAGGTTTACTGATGTATACTACCCGACCAATATAACGTAACGCACATGTTAAGGCATTGATCGTTGAAAGCTGAGATCCGATGTGAACCTTGAATTTCCTCTTGTAAAACAATTATTTACAAATTGCTGAATGTTTGCATGGATCCAACTAGGTTTATTCATTTTGAAATGTGTAAACAACATCTGTTGCGACCACCACCTCTGCCTCCTGCACAGTGCGCCGACTTATTCATTCCTACCGTTCTCCCATGCACTCCCATCTCTCTCCCACCCTTTTCCCCACCCACCCACTTACCAGAACCCACTCCCTCATCCTCGCATCACCACCGCCTCTGCCTCTCGTAAAGTGCGCCATCTCACCCATTGCCTCCACGCTCCCATCTCTTCTCCACCTCTTTCCCCACCCTCCCAACAAAACCCACTCCCTCCCTCTCTCAGTGCCACGGACCAAGCTTCCTACCACCATATTTGTTCACACCGCACTCCCATCTCTGACCCATCTCTTTTTCCATCCTCCCAACGGAAGCCAATCCCTCCCCCACTCATCGTCAGCGGTCAAGCTTCCTACCACTACATCTATTCCCACCACGCTCCCATATCACCGTCACCTCTTTTTTCACCTTCCCAACGGAACCCACTCCCTCCCTCTCTGTGCGACGGACCAAGCTTCCTACCACCGTACCTGTTCACAACGCACTCCCATCCCTCCCGCATCTCTTTCGTCACCCACCCAACAGAACTCTCTCCCTCGCCCTCTCATTGCCACCGGCCACGCTTCTTACCATCACATCCATTCCCACCTCATTCCCATCTCTCCCCCACCTCTTTCTTCACCATCCCAACGGAACACACTCCCTCCTCCTCTCATAGCCACCGGTCAAGCTTCCTACCACTACATCTATTCCCACTACGCTCTCATATCACCCTCACCTCTTTTTTTACTCTCCCAACAGAACCCACTCCCTCCCTCTCTCAACGTCACCGGCCAATCTTCCTACCACATCTGATACCTCCGCGCTTCCATTTCTCTCTCACCTCTTTCCTCACCCACCCAACAGAACCCAATCTCTCCCCGTCATCACCCCGGCCAAGCTTCCTACCACCACATCTATTCCGACCGCGCTCCCATCTCTCCCCCACCCCTTTCTCCACCCTCCCAACGGAACCCATTTCCTCACCCTGTCATCACCACAAGCCAA
This sequence comes from Teleogryllus occipitalis, assembly GCA_011170035.1. Taxonomy (NCBI): domain Eukaryota; kingdom Metazoa; phylum Arthropoda; class Insecta; order Orthoptera; family Gryllidae; genus Teleogryllus; species Teleogryllus occipitalis. The sequence continues at coordinate 11,682 of BLKR01015314.1, read as the reverse complement.
GGTTTCTACCACCACATCCATTCCAGCCGCTCTCCCATCTCTCCCTCACCTCTTTCCCCATCCTCCCAACGGAAGCCACTCCCTCCCCCTATCACCACGGACCAAGGTTTCTACCACCACATCTATTCCCACCGCGCTCTCCCCCACCTCTTGCTCCACCCTCCCAACGGAACCTACTCCCTCCCCCCCCCACCTCTCGCTTCCCTGCCACTCGTCCGCCGCCGCGCCGCGCGCAGTTCCGCTGCCTTTTAATCTTCTCATCCGCTTATTCGCCGCTTTAATCCACCGGATCCGCGCGTGGAGTACCGACCGCAAATCCGAGTCTGCTTGAAAGCGAAACCCCGACGGCGGCAGCGGCGGACGCCGAGAGCGCGCCTGGCGGCTACACGCGATGCCGGGGCGCCCGACGCCCGCCCAGCTAGCTAAACGGCCCGGCAAGTTAGATGAGTGGTAAACACTCCCAAGTTTCCGCTCATGACGCCTCCCCGTCGAATGTGCTTTATTCCATGAAACCGCTGTTGAGTTAATCATCAAGCATTTGGTTCTAGGACCCCTTCGGTTAAGTTACAAAAATAAAATAGATAATAAACAATTATTTATGTGTTCTAACGATGGGATTTAGGGCAATGGAATGAACCACACATATTTGTTTAATTCAGAAGTCAAGTACATTTTATTTCCATTTGAATTTGGAAGTTAGGAATGTGTTTATTAAATTTGAATGGAATGGTTTAATGAATTTCGATGGAAGAAATGAAACAAAACATCCCAGAAGATCTAAGTACTCAGTTCAATATTTTCAAGAAATATTTACTGATGTTCATGGAAAATAATTCAAATGATTATTTGGGAATGGCGTGAGTAACCTATCTCCACTCGATGAATCACAGAGACACGTTTCATATTAGCATTGTGAGAGTCGAAATTAATCGAAATAAAAAATATCGTGAAAGAAAATTGCTGAAAACTTTTTGATGGACAAAGCTTCTAGATTTCAATTGAAAGAATAATGACCTTACGTATACTAATCATTCGGTAAAGAAACTAATATTTTGAATAATCTTGTTATTTTATCACTTTACAAGGTTCCTCCAATGTAAGGTATTGATATTTTCCCTACATCACCCTAGCGTGGGTACAATAAGACAAGATTCAGCCGTTCATCAAGGTTCATCAGCCGGTCTTCAAGGTTACTACTCTGGGTCATAAAAATTTTAATCTGTTGGCACAGCGACATATTTAGTGTTAAGAGATCGCTATTAAAGGGCAATATTATGTAAAGGAATACACGTTACGGCACTGATAGTAGTGACTGGGTGGAGTGGCAAAGAGTCGATGAGGGGTACTGTCATGTTGTTGGGAAATGACTTGCGCTGAAGGTGACGTGCGTGAGGTGGTGTAGCTGGTAGTTTGCTACTTAGAGCCCAGATCACGGAGGATGATAAATCCGGGCTGCAGTACCAGGACCGCCGGAAAGAAGTAGAACATAAAACTATACTAAAGACGAGGGAAATTCCGTGCCATGAACTGGCCAGGAACTGAGGTCTTTAAAAGCTGTGCGCACGAAGGCTCCCCGTGGCGGGGTTGAGAAGCCGATCTTGCTGCCAAATTGCGGCGCGCGAGATGTATGGAGTGAGGTGTTGCAAGCGCTGGCTAGTTCGTGGCACCGCAAGTCCTTTCCATAGTTTAATGTTCTACCTTTTCCAGGCGGTGGGAATGTGGATGGGAGACGCGAGTTCGAATGGGTGAGCGGTGGCACAAGACTGAGGTGGAACGGCGGCGTAGGGCGGTTGACGTGCATCGAAGTGGACGCTGAAGACCGAAGTGGTGTGGTGTGGAGCGGCGTGGAGTGGATCGATTGAGATTCAGGGTGCGTCGGTGGTCATTAGTCCCGTAAATGTAGCGCATGTTTCTCATCGAGATGTGGCAGTGATCTGTCCCCACTGGATGGCGAGATCCGGCGCCGACCTACCGCCGACTAGCGGGGTTTTCCTCAATTACGTGTCTCCCAACAGCGAGGCACCGCCCCAGCCGGGACAAGTTCCAAGTCCCCGACCGGTCTCCCGGTATGTGGGGTGGTGTAGTTGATATTTGTTTATGTGTGTTTGTGTGTATGAGTAAGGTGGAGAGGATAGGAAAGAGTGAGGAGAGGACAAGGAAGAGGAAGGAAACATCCGTTGCCCGTTTGTTAGGGTACTGCTCCAGCATTCACCGAGTGTTGACTGGAGAAACCATGGAAAAGTACCGATCAGAGCAGCCGGCCACTAGAATTCTCCTCCAGACGACTGAATTTGACCTAGCTGAGAAGTTAGTGACGAAAATCCTGCAGGACAGACCGTCAGGACTCGAACCTAGGACCTCCCGGTCAGAGATACTTCAATGACATCAGTTGGTACACTGTGCCACCACTCCCGGTGGTCGGATCGAGATGAACGGGGCAGAGCGAAGCGGTGAGAATAGCGGGCTGGAGCAGGGCGAAGCGGGATGGAGCGGTGCGGGGTGGAGCGGAGCGAGGTGAAGCGGAGTGGGGTGGGGCGGGGCGGAGCGGGGCGGAGCGGGGCGGAGCGGGGCGGAGCGGGGCGGAGCGCGGCGGAGTGGGGCGGAGCGCGGCGGAGCGGGGCGGAGTGGGGCGGAGTGGGGCGGAGCGGGGCGGAGCGGGGCGGAGCGCAACGGGGTGGAGCGGGGGGGGGGAGCGGCGGGGGGTGGAATAACGTAGGCTGAGAGCATGCGAGAAATGTGGTTCAGGGTGAAGCAACGAGCGGTAGACTGACGCGACGTGGTGCGAAGCGGGTGGCGCGGCAGCGTAGGGTGAAGCGGGACGGGGAGGGGTTTAGACACAGTAGGGGACGGCAACGCCGGCACGGGATGGGGCTGGTTGTACAGTGCATTAGTGTCGGGTGACATGCGGCGTGGGGAGCACGGAGGGTAAGGTGGGCGGGGCGGCATGGGACGGCGTGGGGCACGGGGTGTTCCGGAGACGTGGAAAGGGAGCTGGAGGGCACGGCGACGGGAAACAACGCAAGAAGGGTCGGCCACGTGCAGGTGGAGGCGGAGGCAACAGGCCATGCATTAGAGATGCCCTTCCGGAACAAAGCGTGCCCCGAGGCTCCTGAGAAGGGCGCGGGAGGCGCAGGAAAAGAATTGGGGCAGTCGGCCGAGAGGGCACGCAGCCTCGCGAAGGGAAACTCTTGCCTTTTAGAGCAGGGAGAATCTTCTTGGATAATCGTCAATGGGAGAAAAAATCCAACCCCTACAAAGTGGGCTAAAACATACCACTGAAAATTGAAAAGTTAAAATTTTTCGTTTCTTGTGTCATTGAGCTATATTTGTGTCTGTGAGCTATATATGACCAAATAATTCCATAACTATGGGTGCTGACATTCCAAAGAGGTCTCCATTCGTGGGCGTAGATCACGATAGATGTTTTCGTAGACAAGACCCACGTACAAAGGTTGCAACGGCAGTCTTGAATGGTTAATCAGAAGAGAAAGAAGAAAATCAAAGAAAACAATGATATGAATTGACAAAACTTCAATAAGGCAAAACTGTACATTTAAAAAAAACAAAATGGTCCTGCTCTTAAATCTATTATAGTTTGCAACAACTGAAACATCACGGAGAAGGGGTAGGTGTATCTTTGAGTCTGAAGCGAGTTACCGGGATACATAACTCCGGGTTAGGTCCCGGTGTTCCGGGAAGGAGTGAGAATTTCGGCTTGCACGTCCACATATAACTCTGTAGTTTGTTTGTTTTTTTGAAGTGCGATGGCATCGAAATATTGATCTTTACCTAGTTAACGCAAACAGAGAGGCGTATTGAGTATGTTAATCCTTGTTGGTTACACAATTTAATAAATATGTACTATATTTTCATCGATATAGATTTATTTTCATTATAAATGTGTATGTTCCCGCTACAAAAAAATAAATTCTGCAAAGCGTAGTTTCATTGAAAACATATTGGGCAATTAATTGCATAGAATAAATGAATAAAATGTTTAGGTCAAAATCTGCTTACTCCGCTTTTGATTAACTTTTTGTCTGTATGCCCACAAAATACTGACAAATCTTACTTTTTGATATACCTCCATTAATTATTTTGATTTCTAAATATTATATCTGATATTAAAATAGTAAAATTGCTTATTAACTATAACTGCAAATAAATGTGTTCGATTTTTGCTGAAAGCATACAGGAAAACTAGCCATTTGATTCCTGAATTGGAACTTTTTTTCCTTTCAAACCCTTGCAAACCCGCAACAGCTACCGCGTAAGTACTATTTATTGATGCCACGAGTGGAATATGCTTATCTCAATATCATAATAGCAAGATGAGCAGTATCACGAAAAAATCTTTCGTTCAAACACAAAACCTACATACGTTCTTTCATCATGTATGTTTCCTGACCGATAATCAAGTCACAATAGCGCCCAATAAAAAAATCTGTTATAATTTTACCGATTATTTTCACTGTATGCAAAGAGAATGTTTCTTCAAAAACGTATTTGCAAAAGTAATGATCGCATTGGATTTTAACCTAACAAGTTCCATTATGTTACTTTTTCATATAAAATAATATGCGTATTGTTCGAGGAGTGATGTTTCATTAGTAAAATAATTCATCGCGTGGTAGTGGAAGTTTTGGTTTGTAAACACGATCGGCCGACACTCTTTCACGCCTTGTTTATTTCGACTCCCGAATCCGATGGTGCGAAAATAAAAGGATTAACGCCGAACAAGGGATCACATTTAAAGTTCATCCGGTGGAAGGGGATTGCGATCCTGTTTGCACTGCGCAAACCAGTGCTAATAATCAACATAGACGAAACCGAATTGATGATGCCGTTTTTACACCAATTACCCCTCGTGAATTCGACGATGAGACCATGCAAATTTGAGTGTTTTTGCTGGGGAGGTTGTCACTGTGAGGTGGCAGCCATGTTTTGAAGGTCGCTTGCAGCGAGATCGGTAAACAACGTTATCTTTTCACACTCTGTTTAATTAATGGTGGTATGAAACGCACTCCATCACCCGTATCAACAATTTTCGAATCTTTTTCACAGACGGTATGTTAACGAAATCAATGGATTTCTGAAACATGTTTTTCTGCAAAATGAACTCGAATGTTCATTTCGATAAACCTCGGTTTCTATTATTTTATAGACTTTTGATGTAGTTATTTGCAATTTTGAAAATGATATTTAAGCACCACATTGTAACTTAATGTATTCCATGTACATTATTATTATAATAATAATAATAATAATAATAATAATAATAATAATAATAATAATAATTGTTATTATAATACTTCGAAAGAAATTTTCTCACTTTTATTTCATTAATAAAAGAACATATTGCAATATATGAATACTTAATACAAGACGATTATTTTATTAATAAACCAGATCTGTATCCTAATGATACTTATTAATATATTATTGGCTTCACATAGTCTTTTAGCAGTTCATTTATACCGACTATATAATAATGAATTGACAATACTCTAATTAATTCCGTTTGAATGACATTTTAGTTTGCAATAAAAATATTTTCATGAATTATAACATGCCTCTAAGATAATTGTAAAGCAATTGAGTTTTCACGCACAATAAGTTTCAATTGGTATAAATGATAATTTTATTCTCCCTTAATTAGCACTGTCTGGACGTAAAGTTATATATTACAACTTGGCGTTAAAAAAATGTTCGGAATTGAAAATATTCGCGAACAAAATGAGCTACTGAAAGGAAATAAGTCATCTGCGGTGTATGCATAAGATTGTATATAAATCAATTTTTCTCATGTGCGATACGATTTCTTCATTTTAATTAAAGTAGAGCGGATGAAAAAGAGTCAAAGGAAGCTAAAAATCAGGGCGGCAATGTTTGGCAACACCTGATATTGTATATGGCTTTGGGCATGATTGCGAAAAGCGGATTGCAGAGTTGCGAGCACAGAGCTGTCAATCGCTGAGGAACGTCAGAGGTAACGGAGGAGATGGCAGTGGCGATGGCAAAGATGAAGGCGATGCCGACGGCATAGACGAAGCTGGTGGTCGTCAGTGTTGGCAGTAGCCGTGGCGGTAAGTATAATGATGGCGGCGATCACGACGGTCACAGTGCGGGTAGAGGTGGAGGAGAACGCAATTGATTGGTGGATCCGCGCGTGTCATCTGCTGTGGCCAGTAGTCCCATACGTGTTGTGAATGTTCACATCTCGGGAGATGGAGATGGACGTTCCTCCAACGCTGGGCGTGGGATCTGGCGCTAATCTATAAGTTGGCGAACGGTGGTTTTCCTTCTCTAGATATCTTCACTCAGCGTGGCAATGCTTTATCCCGGACAAGCTCTAAGCTCTGACGTTTATGTGAACTGCAATTGGGTATGACCCGGTGGCAGTAAAATAATAATTACAATAATAATAACAATAATAATAATAATAATAATAATAATAATAATAATAATAATAATAATAATAATAATAATAATAATGACAATAATAGTAAAGGAGTACAGTACAAGCCGAACATGCAATAATCATACTATCACTAATATTAAGTATTATAACAATTATTTCAACTCTGTCATGATATCCAATAATTATATATCGGTGATGCTAAAATGTAATACAAGCTACATAAATATTGGCTAAATTTTTTTCATTGATTGCGTTCACTACACTTAATTGCACTGCACTGCCCTGCACTAACTGCACTGCACTTGACAGGTCATCAAAAAAATTTGGTGGTTTTGTGAATGCAAGTGTGTGCGTGTGTGTGTATGTAAGGGGAGAGATAGGGTCAAGAATAATAAAGGATAGAATCGGCTTGGTACGTCGACCGTTGTTGGTGTACTTTTCTGGCATCCGTCTGATATTAATCGGTTGATTGATTGACTGTTAGTGATACCGGGCGCGTCAAGTACTATGGTCAATAGTCCCGTAAGTGATGTGCCTGTTTTTGCTCGGGAGGTGGCAGTGATCTTCCTCCACTGGATGGCCAGATCCGGCGCCGACCTACCCAACCAGGGAGTTTACCCAAACAGGTATCTCCAGCCAGCGGGGCGCAGCCCCAGCTGGGGCAAGTTCTACGTCACTGACCGGTCTCCCGGCATGTGTGGGAGTGTGATTCATGTTAGTGTAAGTGTGTGTGTAAGGGGTGAGGATAAGACAAGGAAGTGGAAAGAAAGATCGCGTGTGGCCCGTGGCCCGTTTGTTAGGTTACTGCTCCGGCGTTCGCCTGGTTGATTAGAGAAAACGAAAAACTACCTATCAGCCGGTCACTAGAATACTCCTCCAGAAAGCGACTGAATTCAACCTAGCTGAAAAGCTAGCGCCAAAAATGCTGCCGCCGTCTGGACTCGAACCTAGAACCTCACCAGAGGCGCTGCAGTGACATCAGTTGATGCACTGAGCCACCGCTCCCGGTATATTGATCGGAGAAACGACGGAAAACTCCGATCTGAGCAGCCGGCCGCTACAATTCTATTTCAAACAGCGTCTGAATTCAAACCAGCTATTTAGTTAGAGCCACAAAATAGCGGAGTAAGTGATAATAACGGTGGAGGCGGCGAGGCTCTAAAGCAGGGGTCGGCAACCTGCTGCTCGCCAACCGCATGCGGCTCAGTAGAATCATGCTTGTAGCTCTTGAGTAGTTTAACAGTACTTATTGAAACATTAACTGCAATGTTGCAATTTCCAGAAAAAATATAATATTTCTGCACACTCACCAAACTGCGCAGCAGATCGCATGCATGTAAACCTAGCTTTAGCTAACCTTGGTCTCCACACTCATCGACGTCACCCTCAAAACTAATGTGAATAGAAACCGAAGCGTTATGAGGTGACTGCGAGAACAGTCGTTAGTTTATCAATTCATCACTTTTTAGTAATGAGCCTTACATCTTTCTGAAACATTCCATCATGCATTGCGAGGAATTTCAGCAAAATATTTGTTTATTACCACTTCCAATGTGTTGCATGAGCGCACTGTTAAAAATCTTTGTCCTTATTATTGAAATTAGATTTTTACAATTATTTTTGTTTTATGTTATAAAAAACTGTTTTTGTTTTCGTTAGTAAGTTGATTTATATGTTCTATTACTACGCAAAAGAGAATGTTTCGATTTCACAATAAATACATGTGTCACAGCAGATGACGGTTATATTACTTTTTCTAATACATATTACCGATGTATGTACTTATATTGTCCTTAAAAATTTGTTAATCACATCGGGGGGAGTAATGGATCTTAACTCCATAAAGGTAATTATCTAAGAGAGTGAGAATAATTTACAGAGAGCTCTCTATAAATTGAGTAACATATGTGGAAGATATAACTTGAGAATTTCAACCCACAAAACCAAAGTATTGCATTTAGTGGAAAACATCCTATACAACGTAAAATAATAATAAATAATAAAATTATAGGGCAAGTTAGCTGTTTTAGATATTTAGGATGTGAAATTACTTTTGAATTCAATTAAGATATTTTAATAAAAACCCAAAAATTCCAAAATACCTGTGTTACAATAATAAAATACCCGATAAAGAAAAGAAGAAAGGAAAGACAGCTTAAATTAAAAAAAAACAATGGCTATCCCCATACATCTTTATGGATGCGAGACATGGACCATGAAAAAGAAAGATTTTACCAGAGATTTTACCACATTGAGATGAAGTTCTTGAGACAGGTCAAAGGTTGCACTTCATTAAATAAAATAAAAAGTGAGATAATCTTAGAAGTATTCCTATTAATAAATAAAGTACAAGATTACAGAACCCGATGGTCCCAACATCTACACAGAATAAATAGTGACCTATCCCAAAACAAATATATCACTACAGACCTCATGGTAAAAGGCATGTCGTCCGTCCTAAATTAAGATGGCATGCTGAAGACGGAACAGGAGTCCCTCCTAAACCCTGAAGAGATGATGATGATGATGATGATGATGATGAAGATGAAGATGAAGATGATGATGTGTGGTCTGGGCTGTCCAGGTGACGCGGCGTCGACGGCTGAGGTGCCGACGTTTCGACCGCCATATCGCGGTCCTCTGCAGAGCTGTACTGCCCTGAATCAGTACAGCCCTGAAGAGGACCACGATATGTCGGTCGAAACGTCGGCACCTCACCCATCGACGCGGTGTCACCCGGACAGCCCAGATCAGGACTCTGGCCGCGGAAGCGTACGATATCATTTGATCATGATGATGATGATGATGATGATGATGAACTCCATAAAGATTGCCGACCCCTAACGTGACGCCTGTGTGGGCGTGGTCGATGGCGGTGGCGGTGTCGGCCGCGCCGTTGTCTTCGGCGCGAGCGGCGGACGAGCGGCGCTGGGCCGGGGGCTGCTGCAAGGCGCTGTCGCTGCGGTCGCTCGGCGGTCGGTCAACATTTCGGCAGCCCCCGGGCGCCCCCTCGCCATCCATCACCGGGCGCTCACCAGCGCAGCTCGCCTCTCCCCCACCCAGGGCTCCGCGCGTCCTGGGCTTGCCAGACGTTCATGACGCTGCCGCGGTGTGTTGCGGAGGCATAAGAACGCCGTTTCAGTGGCGTAGCGTAGTACGGATGAGAGGGGGGCTCGCCTCGGTCGGCACTTTTAGGGGGCGGCAAATTTTACAATAAATAATAATAATAATAATAATAATAGTAATAATAATAATAATAATAATAGTAATAATAATAATAATAATAATAATAATAATAATTTATTATTTGGAGTTATTGGGTTGGTAGTCCGACTTCGCCGGCCAGCCACCGGTGTCCCCCACGGCTAGGTCTAGTTAAATTCCCATGCTTGAGGGTAAGAGCGTAATGAGGCGCACATGACGTATTATCTTCACCGTAACTAACAAGATCCGCCTGCTTGAGCTTTTCTTCGTCACACTGCCACAAAAATTGGGACGATTTTAAAGGAAAACTCTATGCCTCGACTGGGAATCGAATCCGGGACCACAGCACGGGAAATTAGTTTGCTGCCCATGACCCATCTCAGAGGCAATAATAATAATAATATTAATAATGATAATGATAATGATAATAAATAATAGTAATAATAATAATAATAGTAATAGTAATAATAATAATAATAATAATAATAATAATAATAATAATAATAATAATAATAATAATAATAATAATAATAATAATAATATTGCTGTTAGATGGTTTCTTTCAAATAGTTTTGGACCATATAGAACCAATCTTACGAGGATACCAGGAATTAAAACATTTGTATTTTATATACTTATTTTCAGCTTTACGTTTCGCACACTGAGCATATGCCTTATCAAAAGCAATATAGAACGAACGTTAGACATTAATATAAACAATATATTCTTACATAAAAAATAGGAATACGGAAATATTAAAATTCATATATAAAGTTTGGAGCTTATATCAGTGTTCGAAAGTTTTCCTCGTCTTTGTTACCTACTCTTCCGGGTAATATTTCATATCCTCAAGTCGTTGCTATCCACACAACCCTCTCTTATCTAACAGCGTTTCCATTTCAATTGGTCAGATTTCATCATTCTGCCGTTCAGATCCTTGCTGCCATTCTTGCCATGGTGCTCTGTTTTTCTGTCCTTTTTTATCCTCGCCATATCGCCGCCCCCGCCGTCTAACCTGCTCCCACTTGTCTTAGTACTTTCGACATCCTCCCCTGTATTTGCTGATTCAAACACTTCACACTCTTTTAGACACCTCCATCCTTTACACTGCCTTCGGCTATCTTTGCCGTTGTCACCATTATTTCTGCTGCATCTTTGTCGTCACTCTTACCAAAAAACCTCATCTCTGTCATTCCGCTAACGCAGTCATTACCTGATCTCCGCGGCGGTCTTCTTTTTGCTTACCCGATTTCCTAAGCTTTTCACATCCCCACTGCTTTGGCGTAAGGTTATCACTGGGTCTCTTCATTTTCCTCACCATTCGTAACGTTGCTATCTAGCTTATATCGTATTTCCGCGTGCGTAAACTTCTGTGGTCATTATTTCCATAAGTGCAGTGCATGCTACTTTCATGGACGGTAAAAGGCATCATTTTTCCAAGTTGGATGGAGAGATCCGGCTTCGACCAATATATCGACTTGCAGCAATTTCTCCAACCAGATATCTCCCACCAGTGGGGCACTACCGAAGCTGGGACAAGCTCAATGCTTCTCCTGGTCTCCCAACATTTATGGTAGTGTAATGCATGTAGTGGAAGTGTGTCAAGTAAATAGTGAGGTTATGAAAAGGAAGAAGGAAATATTGCGTGCGGTTCGTGGCCGGTTTGTTAGACGTGGTATTGGCCCAGCATTCGTATGGAATTGATTGGAGAACCCAGTGAAAACTGAAAAAGGAAGAAGGAAAGATCGTGTGCGGTTCGTGACCGGTTTTTAGACGTGGTATTAGCCCAGCATTCGTATGGAATTGATTGGAGAACCCAGTGAAAACTAAAAAAGGAAGAAGGAAAGATCGTGTGCGGTTCGTGGCCGGTTTGTTAGACGTGGTATTGGCCCAGCATTCGTATGGAATTGATTGGAGAACCCAGTGAAAAGTACGGATGAGAGCAGCCGACTTGCCAGAATTCTCTAGCTATTTATATGATGTCGAAAGTCCTGCCACGGTCGGGTGTCGAACCTTTGGACCTTCCGGTCAGAGGCACTGTAGTGACATCAGTTGAT
>BLKR01015313.1:0-83533 GCA_011170035.1 Teleogryllus occipitalis | reverse complement strand
ATACACCCGTTAACTCACATATTTAATGCATCTTTATGCACTGGAACGTTTCCAGATATTTTCAAAACAGCTAAAATTAAGCCGCTCTTCAAAAAAGGCAACAAAAATGAAATTCAAAATTATCGGCCCATCTCTCTTCTATCGGTTTTTTCAAAAATATTAGAGAGACTTTTTTACGTACGAATGGAAACCTTTCTCACTAAACACGACGCGCTTTCAGATTGCCAACATGGATTTAGAAAGTCAAAATCAACGGAAACAGCTATATTTTCTTTTCTTAAAGATGTCGCCTCATCATTAGATCAAAACGAGGCACCTATTGGATTATTTTTAGATCTCTCAAAAGCTTTTGACATCATTGATCATGACATTTTACTTTCAAAATTACCTTCATATGGAATCCGTGGTATTGCTCTAGATTGGTTATGTTCATACCTTAAACAACGATCTCAGAAAGTTGAAATACCTTACTGGAATGATGGAACATTACGTACGCACCTTTCCGACTCTTTGCCCGTTGCATGTGGAGTTCTTCAAGGATCGATTTTAGGCCCTATTCTGTTCCTACTTTACGTAAACGATATGCCCTCGACGATTCGAAACGGAAGAACGGTTCTCTTTGCGGATGATACGAACAACCTTTGCAATAAAGAAACCGTAAATAGTACAATATCAGATGTTTCAAATTGGTTCCGAAATAACAAATTAATAGTAAACGAAAAGAAAACGGTTTTAATGCAGTTTTCCATTTCAAATAAACAATTCTGTGCTCCATTGAAAATGAACAGTGTACCATTGACTGATGTTAAGGCAACAAAATTTTTAGGTCTCTCAATTCAGTCAAACCTTAAATGGAACGTCCATTTAAATGAATTGAACACAAAATTAAGTTCATTATGCTACGCGTTCAGAATTCTTGCAAATTCAGTCAGCCTTCATACTGCTCGTTGTGTATACTTCGCGAATGTTCATTCCCGCCTGAGATATGGCATAATATTCTGGGAAATACATCTTATAGCTCCCAGACTTTTAGATTACAAAAACGAATTGTACGAATAATAACCAAATCCCACCCACGTGATTCTTGTAAGCCTATCTTCATTAATCTAGGAATTTTACCATTACCGTGTCTTTTTATTTACGAATCAGTGGTTTTTGTAAAAAATGACTTGCTTAAGGGCGGGAATATATTTTCAGAAAATGCCGAAGTCTATTACTATAACACTCGACGTAGAAATCATATTCATCAGGTGACAGTATCAACAGCTCATTACAAAAATTCACATACAATACATGTACATTATTTTACAACACTTTGCCAGATGACATTAAACGATTAAATTCAATAGAAAAGTTTAAATCACAAGTGAAATCGTTTCTGCTGCATAACTGTTTCTATACAATTAGAGACTATACTGAGCATCACAAGAAAAGTAACATTAATTTTAACAATGATACATAATGCATTATTTACCATTTGGACTGTATAAATGAGTATAAACAACCTGTAACAACTATTGTACACAGCTTCCGGGTCAATGACCCCCATCTCGATCAGGTTTTTCGTCCAGTTTCCCTGATCCATTGAGCAAATGCTGAGATGGCCCCTTGTTTTGCTTCTGGACATAAATGTAACTTCATTTTTCTGTGCACGTCTTCTAGAATTCAGTGGGAAATACAATTATTCAAATTATCGTTTCCACGTTGTCGCGGCAGGAAGTAATAAGAGCCAAAATTTATTGCTTATTTATCCTTGAAAATAGATTTTATTACATGGGAGTTTTTTTGTTTTTTCTCCCTTTCAAAATTCAAAATTTATTGCTTATTTATCTTGAAAATCGATTTTATTACATGGGAGTTTTTTTGTTTTTTTTTTCTCCCTTTCAAAATTCAAAATTTTATTGCTTATTTATCCTTAAAAATCGATTTTATTACATGGGAGTTTTTTTGTTTTTTTTCTCCCCTTCAAAATTCAAAACTTAAGTAGTATATGATTTAGTGTAGGGATCACAGAATTTTGAAAATGTGCACACAATTCACTTTTCCCCATAGCCCGTCATACGCAGTTTTTAACTGTTTTTTTGACGTAAATAAATAAAATAAATAAATAAATAAATAAATAAATAAACCAGGAGTCATTAGTAACGGTGGAATGAATTGATTCTGTACTATTTGGATTTTGTTGATGCTGAGGAATGAGAAAGTGAGGAGAAAATGTAAATGAGTAGAGAAAAAGAAAAACGAATGACTCTTTAGCACAAAGTGTGTACTAGTTAGAGAACCACAATAAAGGCCAGTGCTGCAAATGCAGGAAGGGGAATGATATGACAGATGGGTTTAAGAGAATTTGTCCGTTGGTTGAAGAATAGGACAGGTTGGAAGAATTGAACAGACAGGGTCGTTGTGAGAGCCCATCATATGATGTTCATTATGATAAAATGGTTCATTGCAAAAAAGGTGAGCGTACAGGACTTTGTTCTCTGCAAAGTAATGTTATTTTACATTATTTGTATTTGTTCATCCTGTAATAATAATAATAATAATAATAATAATAATAATAATAAATGGAACAAGGAAATGTCCATTTTCCATGTAGAATGCAGATAATAAAGAATATTTTGGGAGTGATTCGATAAATTTAATCAACAATTCTGTAACGACTGAACTCATTTAAGACACTTTCAAGACACAGTAAATTCAATTATAGAATATTTGTTATCGGTAATAATACATTGTAAATTCTTTACACTGAGTACTAATGAGAAAGAGGCAATTATTACAGTATGCAATTGTTTATAGATATATTACATTAGGCAAATATTACCGTAATGTATCAATTTTACAAATGAAAATTCGAGAGATTTTTTTTGCCCATCAAAGACACAACAATTGATTCTTCTATTAGAAAATCATTTTACCGTAAGGTATTAATCTAACTGATGGCAGAATAAGACGAAACCTAGTATTAAAAGTGCCAGAAGAAAACAAAACGGAAGTGCCATGTTTTGTAAATGCAAAATATAATCTTACCTTTAAATTTTAATTCTTACTTGCGAACTTTGCTATCACAATCAAATATCTATACGTGTTTCTGGTTGAATGGTATTTTGACTTTTCTTTAGAATTAAATTGTGTGATACATAAACATTAATAACTATAATAATTATTAAATTATAATTATTGAATGTTCATACTAATTCATCATGGTATCGCAGTTTCTGAAGATATTAAATGCCATAATGAGAACTTTTTTGCGTGAACCACAGAAAGTCTTTAGAATTTAATATTTTTCTTGATAAACCTATTTTTTTGTATTTGCAAAATTGAATATTAATATATTACTATGTTTTTCACAATCATGACTAATTTTACATTTTTTTAATATTGAATATTCGAATTGTCTATTACTATTTGAATCCTATGTAAGAAACTGGATTCTAGAAAAGGATTAACAAAAACCTATTGAATATCCATGTACATTGGTTGAGTATTTAACAAAACGTTAACACAATGATCACTAATGTTTGGAAATAATTTGTTATTGGCAACCATTTTCTGCTATTTACTGCAATTTTATTTTCCTTGGAGATACACTTACGTAATTCTGAAGTACTGTGGGAATATTTTAAAAAATTGATTTCTTCATTGATTGATATTTTTATGCTGAATTACGCTCTCTCATTCGGCCATCCTTTCAAAAGACGTGAGAAAGCACAAAAAACAATAGAAACTAAAAATATCCTTCTCCGGGGCAAGACTCGTTAAAACGCCGCGCATGGTTCTATGGGCACTTGAGCACATTTCGACGGAAACGTCAGAATGTCAAGTCGTGGTGAGTGCCTTGAGATTTGAAGAGCTCTCGAGAAGGACCCGGGACGAAGAGTCAGGTAGAGAAGGCCAAAGCCTGGGAATAGCGGCAGGCATATTTTCGTCTTCTCAAACGTTCTATATAATAGGAATCAGATAAAAACGAAATGAAAATAGCAGATAAAAATAAAATATGCCTGTAGTGATCCAAACAAATACACAATGTGGCAACAATTTTCACAATGTAACACCTGCAAATTTCAACTTTGTTCTTGTACCTTATTTTAATGCTTGATTGTTTTGTGTTGTTGAATCAACAGTACGTTGCGAACAGACTTTTTTATGATAACAACATGGTCATTGAATTTTTCATTAAAATGGGCCCCACATTCTTTTTGCAGAATATATTGATCATACAAAAGTAATATAAAAAAGTTGTTTAGAATATGATTATTTTTTTAAATTAGTTTTTCTTTAATAAGAAATTTGACTTCCCTAATGCCATATTCAGGCTATTTGTATTGTTCGCGGAAAGTAAATATATCAGTAATCCGCGCAAGAATATTTCAACATAATTTGAACTTAAAAATCATTTCATTTAGAGTTTATTGTTAATAAGCCGTTATATTTTTTGTCTGTAAAAATCTAAAAAGAATTGAATTCTATCTTCGGAAGAGTACGTTACCATCGGTAGAGTATTGTTAATTCATCAGAAACTTTTTATAATAAAACTCTTACCATATATAATATGAATTACCGTCGTTCAACATTTCAATTCTAATTTTCATTAGGAGAGAAACAAAAGGTATTTTACCCAAATAAGAATGAGGTGCATGATATTTCAAAAGACTTTTGAAGAATAGTTCATTTTATTTATGCTACACCGAATAAACGTTAAACTCGTGCAGACAGAAAATTGCTCATAATTTTGTCATTCTATAAATATACAAATTCACACACTAAACGTCCACCTAAATGCAACATTTTTGAAAAGTCTACATTTTTATGCTACTCTCAAAAGTAAGCGATTTACGGTGCTCCGTCTACTTACGTAATAGTGTCCATTAAAACAAAATGCTCATCTCTACCTCACTTGCTCCCGCCGTGAGCGGAGACAATGCGGTTGTTTCGATTATATCCAAATTGCTGCTACCGACTGCGACCGCTCACAGTAGCATGCAAACACCGCATGCATCCTAACACCTGTCCACGATGGCCCATATATCCACCTCGCACCTTTTCACATTCCTCTATACGGTCTGCCAGCAACAAAAAATCCTCCCCCAATATTTCAACACGGCTCTTCTAAAAACCTCAACATTACCCAAATTTATAACACAATCCTCTCTCATCGAGATTTTTTATTTTTTCTTTCTTTTTTTAACGTTGTTATTTCTCATCTCTCCAGGCACCGTCACTGCCGCTGCCTCCGCGCAGTGCGCCGCGCGACCACTTTTTGTTTTTCTCGTGACGTAAGAAGATTTATGATGTTCCCAGCATGCAGCGCGGTCGGACAAAACACTGACAAAAGACGCAGCACGTCGGAGGGAGATATAAACAATAAAAGGAAAACAAAGCAACTTATGAATCTTACGTTGTCGCTTCTCCGCGGGAGGTGTTGCGGGGGATTGGGAGGCGCGCGGAGGCGCGGGCAGAAGCAATAACGCGATTGGTCACACGTCGAGACGCGCTGAGGCGCCCTGCGGCGGCGGGGACAAAAACGCTAGCGGCGGAGGCGGCGGAGGCGGAGGCGGAGGCGGAGGCGGAGACCGGCAGGAGCCAGCGCCGCTTGTCAGCTCCGGGGCTACTGTGGACTTACCCAGCCGGGGAGGTGGGGGCTCCGCGCGGAGGCCCTGGGTTCCTGGTGGCTCGCCTCGCCGCCCGGTCGCGTTCCGGCCGCCCCGCTGACGCCGCGCCCCGCCGCGGGACGTTTCCCACGCGGCGCCGAGAGGTGAGGAAGGAGGCAACGGAGTGGGGGTGGAGGATGGGAGGAACATGCTGGGAGGGGTCACGCTGGCCCATGCCGGACTCGGGTCGGGTACGGGTAATGCTCGTGAGTTCGACCTCGCATTCAAGTAGGTTGAGTGGTAGGGGAAGATCCAACTTTCCGACAATTCCCACGTTGTTCTACTATCATGGAATTCAAATCAAAGAAATGAGAATCGAGGCAATGGAGTTACAAGAATAGGAGAAATTAGAGTTGAAATCGATAGAATATAATGGGATTTAGAGGAAATGGAATAGTAGGGAATCTATTGTTTTCGGGTAGGGCTTGTTTACTCGTTGATCGCAGCCTCAGGTGGATTGATAACACGGAGAGGAGAGTGAGACAGAGAGAGACAGAGAGAGAGACAGAAAGAGACAGACAGGGAGCGAGACAGACAGGGAGCGAGACAGACAGGGAGCGAGACAGACGGAGCGAGACAGACAGGGAGCGAGACAGACAGGAAGAGAAAGAAAGAGAACAGTCCGAAACGCCTGGCTTCTCAATGTCGCATAATATTTGATTTGGGTGGTTAAAGTGGAATAGAATGGGACGTGGTTTGTGAGCTTTATTCTTCAAGCATTTAATGTTTAAGTGTGAAATTTAGATTTCAATCAATCACGAACTTAATTTTGAGGTAAATGATTTTTAATTATAAAGAAAATTACTAATTTCAAAAACTGTCTGCATTAAAGTATTGGCTTTGAACATTTTCATTAAGTATAATTATTAAATATTGTATAAATTACGCTTTTTTAAAAGGAAGCAGAAGAATGTCTTTAAAATTTCCGATACTTTAATTTGTTAGGAAGTAAAACATTTGGCTGAATGTTGTACAATTTTTAACAGTTTTCAATCCATATTAATGAATGTTGTGGAGAATTGTTTACCAGATTTGTGCAATAGAAATTTAATGTTTCATTTTTTAAACCTTTTTTATATTTTCTACTTTTACATTAGATTTTAAATTTTACTTTCATATTTTGTACTTTTGAGATCATTTCTTCGTTTTTCTTTTACTTTGATTTGAAGGGGAGCATTTAAAAACCCATCTTTTTTACTTTTTATTTAATTTATTTTTCTATTTTATATTTTTCTACCTTTCTCTCATCTATCCTTATTTTTTCGTCATCGTGTAAAATGTCTCTAAATTTTCTGGTATTCCCTGAGTCTGTCGTTTCCTTGTCACAATTTCCAAATCAATAGAAAGTCAATAATCCGGTTTCATTGAGGCCAAACCAATTTCAAATTATTAAATAGTCCAGATTTTTAAAATAAACCAGTTAAAGGGACGGAAGATATCTTCAAAGTAAAACAACATGCTCAAATCGTTCATAATTTACTCTGATGGCACTAGGGAACAAAAATAACGAAATCATTTTTTTGTGCCTCCAGGATGAAAGTAGGTGATTTCAAAAGAAACGATCAGGTTGATTTCGAAACCATTAAAAGTTTCTATCACGCGAGGTACAAAAGATATGAACATATTTAATATTTGAAATAAACAAACTCATATGTTAGTTTCCGCATTTTCTCTCCCATTACATTACTACAAAATTTTATGAGGATGTTTCTAATAAGGAAAGAACAAGTGAAAAATGGGTGTATTAGTGCAAGAATATTGAAACATCTTGGAAAGAGAAATTACATTACTTAAAAATGCTTTGTGCCTTATCACTTAGTCTTGTATTCCTCTTTCTCTCTCTCTCTCTCTCTCTCTGACAAGAAACCAGAAATAATCTCCGTTCACTGCGGGATCCTTCAGCCTCAGGTATCTCTTCATAGTAGTAGCAATATCATGTTGAAACTGTTCATCATGTTCATCACTAATATGACCCAAATTCTGCGGGAAAAATTGCCATGTCTTTAAAAACGAATTTTTAAAGACATTCTACACCTCATATTTTTATAGCTTTCTAGCCATTCTGTGACCAATGTTTTGTAAATTTATTCTTTCTTTGTCCCAAGAAATGTATGCACGACCCTCTTAAAGGATTGTCAAGCTACTAACTCAAGGTCTCGCAATTGTCCTAATATTTCATCCAACGTGAGTTTTATGATTTGCGGGCCGATGAAAATTCTGTGAAATTATCTCACTGCTTTGAAACTATATTTTGAAGAATCTGTAAACAATTGCCCATCATATGGATTATAGAAAACACACGATCCACTCATTAACTCCCCCTAATGTCTGTACAAAAACAAAAAGTAACTTCAAGAGCAGAGTATGGGGCAGGTGTTGCGTATCTGTTTGTAAACTCTTAAATTATTTGTCAGTCATTTGTCGACATGCAGTTTCTTTTACTGTAATGTAGAGCCGAGTAGTTCAGATTTTTTTTCACAAATTCAGCTCCCGTGCGAAATCATTTAGAGTCTTCCTGCTTTGCTAAGTGCAGGCCAGTGTCAGATTTTCCTGGTAAGTATTCTGGATCTTTTCGAGTGGGGGCTTCTATTACTGGGGGAAACGCGGCTTCAGTTTCATCAGTTTTCTTCATGATTTATTGACCATGTACATGCACTGGTAATTCGTCATTGGGTAACACAAGTCGCATGGCAAAAGAATTATGTGTTTATTGATCTGGACAGGTCAGATATCTTTATCATGAGGAAGTAGCAGTAATTGAAATGATTTGTAGGTATTCTCCACATTGGTACAGCGAATGACAATAATCTGAGTTTACCATACAACCACTATCTACGTGTCGTTGTGCAGGTGACACAACACTGGTAGGCAGGCCATGGTTTATAAAGGGCAAAGTATAAAAGAATATCCAAGTTTTGTAATTCCATATATTTTTTTTCCATTGAGGTTTGGGTGTAGATCTTTCAGAAACGTAACAGAATTGTGTTGATTCACACACTTTTGATGTGAAATGACGATTTGTATTTTGCGGATTCGGTGGTATAACGGTCAGTGTACCGGACTGTTGTACCCGAGTTTGCGGGTTCACACCCGATCGAAGCCGTGGATCGAAGCGAAAAAATCCTTCGGAGGGGTATAAAAGCCGGCTGTCCCATGTTAGTAGATTTACTCCATGTAAAAGATCCTCAAGCCTAAAAGAAGCCTCTAAGCAATATTGAGATCCGCCTGTTTCGTCGCCCAAGATAATACCTCCTTTCTCCGCTAGGTGGTGAAAGGAGCGTAACGAAATTTGCGTGGTTAGATGGAAGAGCATCAACTAACTATTTGTATTTTACGGAAGCAATTCAATTCAATAGATCACGTGGTGACTTTCTCTTTATAAAACCCACAGAACTGTAATGTATTAATGTATTTGAGACGCACGCAAACCAGGTATGAACTTACGCGCACTGCGGGTATAGTTCCGCATGACACCGACATGACTCAGAATCTGCCACCCCAACAGTTGGATTCTTGTACACTTGCGATAAGGTGAGGCACTGCAGTGACATCAGTTGATGTACTGTGCCACCTCTCCCGGTTTTTATGGATAGTAAATCGAAGCCTTCAACACAATACAGTATGTGTACTAAAGTAATAAAAATTATCTTCCTAATTTAAATTATCATTATTATTATTTATTCTGTGAGCGTTTTACATAATTTTCAGTAATCTGTAATTAAAGAAATAATTCGAATCCACGGTATTATGAGGAAATGAAGAGCAGGAGAGGTGGCTCAGTGCATCAACTGATGTCATTGCACTGCCTCTAAGCGAGACGTCCTAGGTTCGAGTCCCGACGGCGGCCGGATTTTCCACGCTAAGCTTGACAACTAGGTGGAATTCAGTCGCTGTCTGAATAAGAAGTTTAGCGACTGACTGCGCTGATCGGTAGTTATGCGTGGTTTCTCCGATCAACACCAGGCGAATCTCCAAGCAGTACCCTAACAAACGGGCCACGGACCGCGCGCAATCTTTTCTTCCTCTTCCTTATCCTATCTTCACCCCTTACACACTAACATGTACACTGCCACACATGTCGGGAGACCGGTCGGGGGCTTAGAGTTTGCCTCGGCTGGGGCGGTGCCTCGCTGGTGGGAGGTACCTGGTTGGGGAAAACCCCGCTAGTCGACGGTAGGTAGGCGCCGGATTTCGCCATCCAGCGGGGATGATCACCGCCACCCCTCGATGAAGAAACATACACTACACTCACGGCATTAATGACATCAGTAGCTGACGCGCCCGGAATCACTAACAGTCAATGAATCATCATGAAGAAATAAAGGAAGTCATCTCTGTCAACTTAATATATTTATTTAGAGAACCGACTTTTGACGGCTTTGTCGTCATCAGTCTACAAATATAAAGAAAATAAAATATAAATGAAATTGAACTAAATACAAAATAACATTAATATTTAATCCCCTACTGTCTTATTTGTGTAAATACTTTGTATTTTATTTATATTTTATTTATAAAAGTGAGCTGATGAAGGAAAAAACGTCGAAAACCGGCTCTCTAAATGAATATAAGTTGACGGAGATGACTTCATTTATTTCTTCATGTAATTACGTCACCAATACCGCATCAGAATTCCCACAATTCGACTGTTTTAAACAAGTATGAAGTACAGACATACAATATTCATTTCATTCCATTTTTCACCATAATTGAATCGTGATTATCAACGGTCCGATTTTTTTTCTGAATTATTGACGCTCTTCTGAAATTCTTTGCTGGTTACCTCCATCTCTTCACAAATCTTCATCAAATCCTTCCTTCCATAGACCCCAATGTATTCCCATCCAATGACTGAATTCCCAACTTTATCTTGCTATCCTTTCCCTTATTGCCTTCGTTCCTTTTTTAAGAATGGAATTTACATTTGTGTACATTAATCAATCATAGGTCTCAAACTTTTCAACAGTATGAACTCTATGATGGTGTTGTGAATGGTATGACCTCGACATCTCACAAATGCCTTCTACATACCTCTTGTTTTAATAGAACAATAGGAACGCAGTGACGTGAAAAGATTAAGGACCGCAAAGGAAGTAGACAGAGAGCGCAGCGGTCAGAGGACGGCCCTAGCAGTTAGCACTGATGTTCTCTATTGGACTACACTAATCATCTCGAGAGTGCTTACTAAAAGACAGTAACTCTATTAATTGCAAGTCCAACTCTACATGGCAATCCTCTTAGGTTGCTAATGTCTCCAACTATGAAATGAACTTGCATTATGGGTTTCCAGGGTTAGTTAGATCATGGAAATTCAATTTGGGCAGTATAGTTTTAAGAATACTGA
This sequence comes from Teleogryllus occipitalis, assembly GCA_011170035.1. Lineage (NCBI taxonomy): Eukaryota > Metazoa > Arthropoda > Insecta > Orthoptera > Gryllidae > Teleogryllus > Teleogryllus occipitalis. The sequence goes on along the minus strand of BLKR01015313.1, from coordinate 72,535 downwards.
TCTCTTTAATACACGAGTGTCTTATAAATGATGATACCTTATACTTTGCGTATGAGTGTTAATTCTATAAAGAATTAAAACTAAAGTAAATGACTTACTGGAATGGAAGATATCATTTGTAAAACAAATATTACTGCTTGAGAAGGATAAGTTTTAGTAGTTGTATGAATATATTTGTAATGAGAATTATATTCAAAATTTAGAGTGTCTTTAAGGTCGGCAGACTCTGTTGTAGACATTTTTATCGTTTCGGGATTTTTTATTTATTGATTTTCAAAAAAACAGTTAAGACTGTTTTTATACATAGGGACGGAAGCGAGAACAATATTCAGACATTTTCTTGAGTTCAAAAATTTCTACCTCTCTTTTATTACACATAATCAAATTATGAAGAAATCTAGCAACAAGTATTTTGCAAACTTTTGAAAACAAAAATGTTCGCTCTAGTACCATAATTATTTGCACCGGCAAACAATCTGCGGATTTGTTACAGATGGTGTTGCTGACTGAATACCATCTCATCACAAATCTTTCAGAATGAGAGTTCAAGTGAGCAAGGAATATCGCAGCTTTCACTTACAACGATTATTACCAAATTCCCATCCACTTCTTTTATTCCCTTGATAAAAATATTTTGGGGCATACGGCATTTTTATTATTTTTATTAATACTTCGTTAGTATCACTCCTCGACAGGGAGACTCTGACATACTCTCATTACAACTCAATCAATGCTCCAGATGTGGGCATTATTTCATTAGTACGCCACAGCGACCCTCTTAACGACGTGCGCCGACCCGTGTCCACCTGGAGTGGGCGTGGGTCGTTGGCCAGGCTGCTGGACGCGGCCGCGCGCTCGCCGCCGGGCGGGGCGCAGGTGAGAGCAGGGCGACCGCACACATCTTGGATCGTCTCGGGATGCGAGGGCAGAAGGGTCCGGCTGGCGACCGCGGGCGGTGGGCAGTGGGCGGCGGGAGGCAACGGGCGATGGACGGCGGACGGAGGGCGGCGGGGGTACGGGCGATGGACGGCGAACAGAGGGATCCACGGGCGGTGGGCAGCTGTGTACGGTGGTCGGTGGGCGGCAATGGGCGGTGGGCGGCGGACGGACGGCGGTGGGGGCCACGGGCAGTAGGTGGCGGGCGGCAACGGGCGATGGACGACGGGCAGAGGGGCCCACTGGCGGCGGGCAGCCACGGACGGTGGTCGGCGGGCGGCCATGGGCGGTGGACGGTGTCGGGGGCCACGGGCGGCGGGCGGCGGGCGGCGGGCGGCGGGCGGCGGGCGGCGGGCGGCGGGCGGCGGGCGGGCGCCACGCCGCAGCACAGTAGCTGGCGCGCGGCCGCCGCTGCCTCTGCTGCCGCCGCGGGCTGCAAGTGTCGGCCCAGAAGATGGATCGCCCGCGCGCCTCTTTTGTCCGCATCCGCGCCGCCGCCGCCGCCGCCGCCGCCGGGAGCGGGCGCGCCCGCACTGCCCGATGCCCCACCGCCGTCGCATGGGGAAACTGAAATTTTTATTCGGCCACTTTGTAACAAAGGTTGAAGTTTTCTCCGTTGTTGCGAATCTCGTGGTTCCCGGTGCCTGTTGTCTTTATCAGCACCGGTCGTCGCTGTCATTAGTGTTCTTAGGGTTGATGTGCTCATTGGTGACGTCCTCGTTGATATGTGCGCTGTTGGCGTCCTCGTTGCTCGTTGTTGACATGCTTGGTGTTTACGTCCTCGTTGACGTCCTCTTCGTTGAGGTTTTCGTTGTTGACTTTCGTCGTTGCCACTAACATCACCTCGGTTGTCATTCTTACAGACGCTCTAACTGTTGTTTTGAAATGAATAATAAAGCAAAGATATCTTGTTGGAGGATGGATCCGACTTTAATTAAATACTATCAAATCTCATAAATGTAAGCTTCGTCAATCCTCAATAATCCATAAAATGCAAAATAAAACTTTTCACGGCCTGATACAGCCACACCAACAGGGTTACAAATATCCAAAAAATAAAACATACGCACAAAAAGCATCAAACCATGAGAATAACTAAGATCTTTTGAATTTACTCACTTATTTCCTCTCAGCGACCCGTTTATCCTTTCTCTACGCGGTTTTTCTCTTGGTTCCCCTTCCCCCTCCCCTTCCATCCTTTTCCATTTTATTTTCCTTCATATCCCCTCCTCATCCCCTCCCCTGTCTCTTTTCCGCTGGCCATGTAGTAGATTAGTTCTTCACACGCTCTTCGATCTATTAACTGGCCACATGGTCAAAGTCTCCCTGTCGCTCCTATGAAGTCATTGCAAATGTATCTTGGTAGATGAATTAGTGAGAATAATTTTTGTACCTGATTATGGATATAACAATTTTAAATATATACACGAGTGTATTACGCCAGTGTGTTATGTCAGTGTGTTATACATATTTCATTGTTCTATTTCTTTGAGTTTTAAATTTTCAGTGACTTAAGGTAAGATCGGTGACTAAAGTGACTAAAGGTAAGGTACTATCCACACGTTCGTGTGGATAGTAAATGCCAATTATAAATTATGAATTTATCTAACTAATCTAACTATTCGGAGGGTTCTTGTTACTGTAATTAATTTGGTTTTATTTGGTTGTTTTATTTTTCTAGCCATTATCTGAAACTGTTGCCGCATCAGTCCATTAAACATTTTATTTTGTCATTTATTAATTTTTTATGATTAAAGAAGTTCATATTTATAGAATTTGATTGTCTTAATTAATCTGCGAAAAAAATCTTCAACAATACAATTAGCAGGCTACCTTTAACCGATAATAATATTTTAAGCAAAGATATATTATTTTCCTTTTCTGTTTCACAAATATATATATATATATATATATATATATATATATATATATATATATATATATATATTGCTAACAAGCCAGAAATGACATTTCGCTTTTCTTTCCAGTTTCTGGTAACAACTCCGCATTTTAATTCAATTTGTTTTGTAGTAATTTATATGAATTATTCTTGAAGGGGAGGATAAATATACAGAACAGATACACCAAAGATAGACCTGACAGTGTCTTCGCCGTTTTGCGAATAGAAACATCGACGATTTTCTTCTGTTCGTTGATTTCCAGGTACTGTCGGACGTCGCGTTGCCTGTTTCAAGACCTGCTGGCCCGGCTCATCCATTATACCATGCCAATTTAATACGTCTTCCCTCGCTATTCTCAAATTTTTAATCAACAGTGGAGGCTCAGAAACACATTGAAATTTCGAAATCATACATTGGGCAAACTATGAGGAAGCTTGAAACACGTGTATCTCAGCTCATACGTAATATTAACGAAAGTCATGATCTACAAAATTCAATTACGTCACGCCGATTGGACAGTGCACATTCAATAAATTTTGCAGAAGTTGAAGTATTGGATTTGGAACAGAATTATTTTAGGTTGCTTCTGGAACGCTTCATACAAAAACATCAAATTGTCTAAATACACAAGTGGAATCAAATACTTTTACCTCTTTTTATGACTGTATTATGAATCTTTTTTGGTTAATAATTAATTATTTGTATGATTGGTTGCCTCATTTATATTTTTCCTGCTTTCGTAATTAAGTATAAGTTGTCCTTTAATATATAAATTTCCTCTAATGCATTTGGGAACTTATGAATATTGTGTCTATTTATATTTTTTCATGTAACAGTGTGTTGAAGCCCCCCCTTTCGACAACTTTATTTATTATTTATTATTTATTATTTATTATTTATTATTTATTATTTATTATTTATTATTTATTATTTATTATTTATTATTTATTATTTATTATTTATTATTTATTATTTATTATTTATTATTTATTATTTATTATTTATTATTTATTATTTATTATTTATTATTTATTATTTATTATGCAAGTACACTGTGCTGTTGCCAATCTCGCCCATCATGGCCGCTGCCAGTTGTCTCGCCCGGCCTACACGCACCTGATTCCCTTGCTTGTCCTACGCTTCTACGAAATATTTGTTCAACATAGTTGTAATACAGACGCAAAGGTGCCTCGCGCTGGAATACTGAAAAATATGAAAAGAAGGAAAGAAACATCCGCAAAACAAGAGAAAAGTTAGGACAAAGATTTCCACTTTTTTTTTCGAAAAAGTTGCCCAATGGAAACGAAAATGACAACTAATTGTTAAACTATTACCTTGACGGTATTTCTGAAGTCGTTAGGACAACTTTACTTTCGACGCTGATATCTCCGTCGCTAATGTCACGGGGTCATCGACGTGATGATAGTCGCGTGGCATTCTTGTTGCATTTCGTGGCATCGACTGGTGTTGCACAACACAGTTTACTTGCAGACTTGGAAATACTACCTAGTTAAATGGCATTTTCTGTCCATCAATAAAATAGAAACATACTGCTTGATATTGCTTTCAGCTGTTTTTGAACAGTAGATCCTATTTTGAAATTAATTATTTATGAAGTCTTTACATGATGAAAAGAATTGTTAAAACAACCTCGACCGAACTCAGTTATTGACTACAATATTTTTCCTAAAGCCCTTTTGCTGTACTGATTTATTTTATTATTTTTCTTGTGTATCCTGCTAGAAACTTTTCTTGAAATCTACTTTTTTGTTTCGCCCACCGTGTCACCGCCAATGCAGCGATTTAATTTTTAAAAGTATCGCTGGGTTTCCTTCGTGATCAATGTTTTCCATTGGGTCCATTCAAAAGCAGGACTCCGCGGAAGTACTATATGACAAAGAATTTCACAAAGACCTTTCTTGTACATGATCCTCAAACATTTCGTCTTCTTTTTTCACGCAGGGCACGAGCATAAAACTCAGAAAGTAGGTGGTACATTGTATATAGAATATCATAATCTCAACAGACGATTTGGAAACATTCAACTTATTGGAAAATTGATTTTTAGATTATTATAACGAGGTACTGAAATAACTTATATGCAGTGAAGTAACTTATCGTAATAGACATTGCTGATAATAATTTAAGGATAAGTAAAATTATTTCTATTTTTCTGTGAAATAAATCAATTCGTAACTACATATGTTCGCAAAACTGAGAACTCATGCGATATATCCTTTTTTGTCCAGAGAAGAACGCAGGAATCTCTAAGAGAAAACGCTTCTAATTTATTTGACATGGATTGAGGTGCAATAATTTTTCATGACATTTGAGACGGTTTAATTAGAGATATTAACTGACACATGAGTTCGCGTATTGCCCGAGACCGAGTACTATGAATTTTGAAAACATCGAATCCAGTTTCCTCTAATGTATCCTGAGCTTCCAGAATATTGTAACTTGTACCCATCTTACATCACATCTAAACATCTAAAAAATCGCAATAGGAGAGTGTAGTATATATGTATTTGGCGTTCGGATCGGATTAATCGGACTTTTGCCAGCTAGAGGTCTTCCCAGACCTGGGCCGTATTTTTCATTCATTATCCACGTTTGAGGGTAAGGGAGACTGGGGCGAGCATGACGTATTCCCATCACTGTACCGAGCTTACCTGGGCTGCCGGGACTTTTCCTTTCGTCACACAGCTATAGAAACCGAGACAATTTGTATTGGAAAGCTACAGCTTCATTTTTCCACGGCCAAGAAAATATAAATACAAATACACTAAAATCCATAGTACTTTGGGCTGCGAAAATATCGTAGCTTTCCTCCTACATCGCTCATCACTTTTCTCATCGGTCATCCACCCGCTCACCTGCTCACTCTGACTTAAGCCCATGCTCACCCCGCCCACTCATCTAACAAATCGTCCATCCGTCGAGACAGCAGGCCGGGCAGCTGTCTGCTCTCCCGCACACACTTCATCACACTTCCTTTCTGCCTTTTTTCCTGCTGCATTTCCTCCGTCACGTCGGGCTGCCCTGGAAGTCCAGCTCCCTTGCATTGCTCATCTGCATTCACTCAGCCGGTGGAAGTCAACGGAGCCTGAAGCACCGAAATACCTGCAACGAAATATTTTGGAGTAAAAGCCTTTCTCATGTTTTATTGCTAGTTGAATAGCACAGTGGAGCCGAATTTATTTTTATGTGTTCTGCTAGTTGTAGAGAAGAAAGTATGAGAAACCATTATGTCATGAGCGTGCAATGTAGAATAAAGCCTCACTTCAAGAAAACGTTTAAAAATAGTAAATAATGATTTAGTTATTTTGTTGTTCAAAAATGATTTTGATGTTCAAGTGTTCACTGATACGAGGGAAAATACTGTCAAATTCAGTTTAGACATTCGAGTCTCCAAATATGAAGAATTTATTATTATTAATAATTCTTTGGTTAGTAGAAAATATTTAATTACTCTATTTCAAACCTTCGTACTGCATATTCTTTTTGATCATCAAATATTCAATTTTTTGTATTCTTAAATCACTTTTGGATAAATCTACTTCCCAATTACACTTAATGTTTAATAATTGAACTTACATATGTCACCTTGTCCGTGATTTTTCATTGAAAAACCGTTATCGAAATGTTAAATAGGCACAGATTTCTTTACGTGACGCGTATTCTCCTGGGATCTTCATCAGTTTCTATGAATAAAAGTGTTTAACGATTTTAAAACGCACTCAGTCACATTTGAAGAACGAACGGTGAGTATGCTCCATTTACAAAAGAACGCTGAATGCAACGGTCTGTTAAAACTTGTGGCTTGCCAATGGTCGCATCTTGCAACTAATTAACGTCACTTACAAGAGCCTTCAAGTGGCCTGCTGGTCGCAGGAAGTCCAGGGCCAGACGACGACGCAAAAGCGCGGCGGAGGGGGGGAAGGGCGCTGCGGTCGGGCAAGGGAGCGATGAGGGTTGCGGGAGGAGGCGAGGGCAGGGGCAGGGCTGGAGGCGTAGGCGGGGGACGGGGCGGGGCGAGGGCGGAGACGCGTCTCGTGACGTCAGAGCCGCCGCCGGCTGCAGGCACGGGGCGCTGGGCGCTTGACTCAATCTGAGGCACCGGAAGCGGCAACTCGCGCTTGTCCGAGGAGAGGACCTCGGGCACTCGGCGACCGCGGCCGCCGCCGCCGCCGCCGCCCGTCGTCACCGCGTCAAGCGACCCTCGACGACTCTGGCGCGAGGTGACCCACTGGGACATTCACCCCCACTCTCGTCGCCCGAACAATCTGGTTGGCGGCTTTCATACTGCAACAACTACTATAAAAATAACTAATATATTAATATATTATTGCTATGATTGCCATTATTCCTATTGTTATTAATTATTATATTAATTATAATATTAATAAATATAATAATAGTGATAATAATAATAATAATAATAATAATAATAATAATAATAATAATAATAATAATAATAATAATAATAATAATATACCACTAATGTTCTCGCATAATATTACACAGAGAGATATCTTCAATTCAATCTGGAAGACGCAGAATTAGAAAACACCAGGTACTGATGGAATACAAAATTTTTGGTAGAAGTACCGTGTACTCATGCGGTCCTGGCCAGGTGGTATCAAGCCTCATTCAACGATCCAACTATCATTCCGGTGTCTGTAACTGAAGGAGTTACATTTATGATAAGCAAGTCTAGCGATCCTAAGACTCCGAGTAACTATCGACCTATCACTTGTCTCTCCACAGTATATAAGATTTTTACATCTGTGCTAGCTAGAATGTTGAATACCCATCTAAAGGACAACAATCTTCTGGCACCAGAACAAAATGGTTGCAGAAAAGGTGCTCAAGGTTGCAAAGAATTATTGATAGTAAACAGTGTTGTAGTCAATCAAGCCAAAAAAAGACACCGCTACATTTATGTGGGATGGATCGACTATGCCCAGGCCTTCGACTCCATACCTCATTCGTAGCTTATGTATGTCCTTCGCCTCTACAAAGTGGATGCCCAGTATGTGAACCTAATCCGACACTGCATGGCAACTCGGCGTTTAAAGATAAGACTAATTTTCTGGGGGCAGCTACACCACCAAGGAACTGAGGATCAAACGAGGAATTTTCCAGGGAGATAGTCTTAGTCCCTTATAGTTCTCCCTAGTTCTAAACCTTCTCAGCAGAATGTTAAGAGATTTGGGGATGGAATATAAAATCACAAAAAATCCCCATATCCTCATTAATCATCAGTTCTACATGGACGATCTCGAGTTATACGCCAGAGATAAGAACCAGCTTTCCTCATTGCTTGAACTTGTAAAGACCTTCAGCGACTCTATTTGCATGAAGTTTGGCATTGATAAATGCGCTGCAGAGCACGTGAAAAGGGGGAAAATCCTTGATCCGGACAAACTCATCCTGATGTGTGGCACCAATATCCAAGAACTTGGACAAAAGGATTCCTATAAATATTTAGGCATGCATCAACTTTTGAGCACAAGTGAAGCAAAGATGAGCCTTGATATTCAAACTAAAGAATTGCAAAGAGTCGCAAAAATGTGTAAAACTCTTTTCAATGGAAAGAACCTCACATCAGCCATCAACACTTGGGCAGTACCTGTGGCTGTCTATACATACGGTGTTCTTCACTGGACAGCAACTGCCCTGCAGGAGCTTAATCAAAAAGTTAAAACCACTCTTACCAAGTACCGCATGCACCATCCCAACAGTTCAGTGGCAAGACTATGCATACCTCGCAACGAAGGAGGTAGAGGTCTTCTATACTTTGAGTCCTTGTGCGCGAAGCAAGTCAACAATATCGCAAATACGTCCTTTAGAAAACGACGGTTGTGCATGCAGCAATTTGTGCCACGGACAAGAATTTTACTCCATTGCACCTGAATCAAGCGGACTCTGGAGACCGTGTATCAACAAAGAAGGTAGGCTGAGTGTGTGGAACCAGAAGTAGTTGCACGGCAGGTTTCCTGCTGAGCTCAAAAGGAACGCTGTGAATATGGGATCGTCAGTCTTCTGGCTAACAAAATCTGACCTCTTTGCTGAGAGAGAAGGTTTCGTCACTTCTATTCAGGACGATGTCCTCCACTCTTGTACTGTTTAGGTGCTAGCGTTGACAAGACTGACGGACGGACAGACAGACGTCTACCAATTTTTCGTATCTAGGTACCTCAAAACGTGAATGCTGACTGTACAACGTGTTAGGCGAAGTAATTTACTATTGGAACGAGAGTTTTTCATTTTTTCTATTTTATTTCTAATTTATGACTAAAAATTGCCACCTGCAGCATTACATAACTCTTTCAGTACTACGTCGGTACTCAATACGACGAGAAATAAAAAATGAAGTACGAATCACACAAATAATATATTCGTAATAATAAATATAATAAATATAATAAATTTCAAGAAATAAACTCAAATAATTTCAAAAAATAAACATAATAAATTTCAAGAAATAAAAGTAGAGATGGTGGTAAAATATCGAAATACACAATGTACTTAACTTTTTCTGCTGTTCAGTCCCGAGGTAGGCGTTTGGCACTGTTAAGACCGCTCTTGGATCACACTCTGCCAGTGGCGTGTGGTGAAGGGCGTAGTTTGGGTAAGCAATAAAATATATATGGACGGTAAGCCATTCATTAGTTTCAAAAAGTTGGCTATTTAATTTCCTTACACAGGTTTTCGGAGTAGAAGTTATAGTAACGTCCGGCGTTGGCCTTCTTGCCTTAATATTTTTCTTATACTCAAAGTTCTGCGAAACAAAACTCATTATTAAATCACGCACGTGTGTTCGTCTACGCCGCTGCCTCCCATGGTGGAGTCCTTCCTGCCGAAACACTAGCGGACGCAATCTTACTGATTGCGTGCCTCAGGGTGTAACTCACGTGGTAGGTTCACTTATAACGATAAACTGAAATTTGAATTAGCACGTATAACCATAAACATCTCTTATACTTGTACGTTTTAAGTATGTTGTTCAGTTCGTCGAGTTCAATGGGGTCCGCTTCTATTATTGTTTCCGATAAGGGGTTTTCAGGAGTCTGTATTTGTCCACAGCAACTGATAGTATGTAAGCCTTTCTTTCTCGGAGATGTTAATTTTTAGTGTATCTCTTTCTGTGGAATTTAGATACTTCATTATTCTATAGGCAGTGTCTTGTGATCCATGACAGTCGTGTTCGATCTCGCTTACATACCTATCCCAACTTTCCCGCTTTATCTTTCTAATTTCTCTCTTAGCAATGGCACTTTTATTTTTATATGCCATTTTGTCTTCCACAGAATGTGATTGGAGATACCGCAGGTAAGCCTTTTTCTTTTGATTAATTATTTCCTGTATTTCTTCGTTCCAATTTTGAACACCCTTCTTATTCCTTGCTTTTGGTCTTTTACCTAAGACTTCTGCTATATGCAAGATGTAAAATTGTGATTCATAATGAACCCATAGAACAGACAAATAATTGTACCTATTTAGGCTTCAATGTGTCTTACTGCCAGAAAAATGACATAAGTCGGAAATTAAATAGATTTTATAACATGTGTGGGACAATTAGAAGAACATTAAAAAACAAGACTTTAAAAACCACGCAACTCAAATTCTACAAAGCAATGGCAGTACCCATGGTAACTTATGCATGCGAAAACTGGACAGTAAATAGAACAGACAGAAGAAAAATAGAAAGCGCCGAAATGAAATTCTTACGTTCAGTAGCAGGTTACAATATCTTAGATAGACAATATAATGATGACATCAGAACCGAACTGAATATATTCAATCTGATGGACAGAATCCAATCATTTAGGAGCAACTGGCATGGTCATATCCAACGCATGCCTCCAACAGAATTCCCATAATAATGTACACGTATAATCCTAAAGGAAGAAGAAATGTTGGCCGCCCCTTAACAAGATGGAGAGACTCACTCTCTTAATGTGGAAACAGGCCTTAAGGCCTAAATCAATGAAGCAGAAGAAGAACCATAAAAATACACCACACTTAGAATTACGCATTTCAGTGTACATACACCAATTTGCATTTATCATTAAAAGCCAAGGTTTTCGTTTACACTCTGCTTTGATTCCAGCGAGGTCCCACAACTCAACCGATTGCTGGCCCCCACGAAACGCACCGAGCACACACGATCGCACCCGGGCTGCGTGCGCCTCGCACACGCCCAAGCGGATCGGACCCAAGCAACATCGGATTCGGTGGTATAGCGGTTAGCGTATCGGACTGTTGTACCCGAGTTTGCGGGTTCAAACCCGATCGAAGCCGTGGATTTTTAAGGGCGAAAAAATCCTTCGTACGCCTTCCTTCGGAGGGGAAGTAAATCCGGCTGTCCCATGTAGTAGATTTACTGCATGTAAAAGATCCTCAAGCCTAAATGAAGCCTCTGAGCAAAATTGAGTTCCGCCTGTTTCGTCGCCCAAGACCTCCTTTCTCCGCTAGGTGGTGAAAGGAGCGTAGCGAAATTTGTGTGGTTAGACGGAAGAGCGGGCCTGATGGCCCGAGTCTCGCCACGTAAAATAACTAACTAAGCTTGGCAAGCGTGGGCATTTCATAACAGATAGTGGAAAACGATCCAACGCTTAGCATATGTATGTTATAAATAAAGCAAGATTTATTTTCTGTTACAAATGAAGTTTTTTTTTCTTTTCTAAGTTACAGGGTACGCAGTGCGTACCTTGCGTACATGAATGATACGTCACTGCCCTCTACACTCAAAATTTGGAAACAAGTCAGCGGTATCAGATATTCATCTGAATCGTATACCAATAAGGATTACTTCTCTCTGACTGATGTGTCGAGAGATGTGGCATGCAAAAGTGTTCAGGGTACGCTCCAAACCGCCAGCACGTACTATGTAGGAATAAAGTTGGAATATTCTATGAAATTTCACCTCATTTGTTTCTAGAAGACTATGTTGTGTTTATGCCACTATCGAAGAGAAAGAAGGTGGTATAACATTTTATGATCAATTCAATATTCATACAAGGCTCCAGAGTAACTCGCTTATCATTTCCATTTTGTCGCATGGTAAGCGCTGGGTCGTGAGTCTCAGAAGAGTTGCGTTTTTTCCTGTTCTCCTTGGGTCAATATGACCCGAATCTAAATTTAACTGAACATAATTTCTTTATATCTGAATGTAAGTGCTTGGTACTTCGTGACTTTGTTTTTGTTAGTATTCTACTCTTCCTAAAAATCTAGAAATCAGTAAAATATTTGTTTTTTGTTCTGAAAACATAAATGTTACTCTTTTGTTCCTCGAGTCACTGTGACCCGTTATTTGTCGTATCCTATTTTCTCATTTTATTTCGGGAACTTTCTCTTAGAGAATACGATTTGGTGTTGTGGAATGTACTAGAAATGTGTTTCTGTGTGTACTAGCCAAATGTGCGACAAGGTGATGCAAGTTTGAAGTTATGTCTGAGATACCGCACGCACTGCATGGCATCACTGCTGGTTCGTTTTCAGGATATTTATACAGAACATAATACCGACTGTCTCCAGTTAGTTTTCTCGCTCCGTAGACAGAACTGTCTTCTCCGGAAACATCAGTTTTAGTGGTTATTGTGACCTGTGATTGTCATAGAAGCTCATCATTCTGAAGATAAAATGGTGACCACACTGAATGCATCTACAGTGTGGAAGATATATCAATAGGAGAAATCATACAAGCATTCATCCTACCTCCGAGTATGAGTGCGATACTAGAGAAAGCGACGATGACAAAGACAATGTTTAGCCAAAAGACAAAAGAAAAAACAAACTGGGAGTGCAGAACTCTTTCCAGAACAAGGTTGAACATGTTCTGCAAACATGATCAAATTGACACCTGATACAAAAAGATATGCTATATCTAGAATACGTGCTATGAGAACTTTTCATGTAATTTTGGATAATTTGAGTGATATTGTGTTGTAAATAACAATGTTGAGGATCGAAGAATGTATGGGAATGACTGCTAATCATTAGTATTCTATTGCTGGCTAGTGTTTATATATCACATGCTGAATCAACAAAAACCTTGTGAAATCTGAAAACAGGTAGACCCATTTTTATTTTATCTTATACATATGTACATGCGGAGTAATATACGTAGTATAGAGAAAGTTATGTAATGCTTCGGAAAATCGTCTTTCGCGATTTCAACGGAAGTACACGTTTTGGGGTCCCCTGATACCGAAAAAATTGTTATTATCAAAACGTTCGTCCGTCCATCTGTGAACACTACTAGCGCCTAAACCATGCGTAGGAGTTTTTCCAAATTGAAGAAGTGCCTGTCCATCTGGCTCTAATTGAAGCTTTGAAATTTTGAAAAACATTCTTTAAACTTTGGGGGTACTTCACATGAAGCCCCCCGAACATTTTCAAAATTTTCTCAAAAACGGCTATAAATTGTTTCCTTAAATTTCTTGCAAGAATAGAGAAAAAATCACTAATAAAGGTGGCATAGGTCTGATTTTCACAGTTAACTCTGAAATTTCGAAAATTGTAAAACTTTCAATTTTTCTCGGCGTTTTCCTACAACTATTATATTGAAGACAGAGATTTTTCCTTCAAATGAAATTTGTTGTCCATAAATAGTTTCTTCATTAAGATCATTAAATTTTTTGAAAATTTCAGTGGGATTCGTGCAATAGTGCGTGCAATATTTGCAATTTTAAAAAATAACAAAGTTTTTCTGAAAAACGGCTTGAATTTTTTTCTTTAAAATTTGGTAGGGTTAGTGCCAAAGGAATCCTATACGATGACATAAACACCATAATGTTATACTCTTTAGTTTTTCTCAAAAATTTCAAAAATTTAATTTTTTGTACTTGTCTCCCACGTCGGTAATATTTACATTAGAGGCGATTTCTTCGCATTATTGTACTTATGAGTACGTGTTCTTTATATAATATCCTATAAAGTTTCTCGAATACTCAAAAGTTTTCTGTTAAAATGAGCTCAAAATTCCGCATTTTCAGAAATGCTCAAAGGCCATTTTCTCAAAAATTGCTCCATATTCTTTCTTCAAACTTTTCCAACGGATAGTGCTAATTGCATAGTTTAATATGTCGTAAAGTTCATTTTGGTGTATTCTTTTGTGTTTTTTTTAAGTACACAAATATATTTTTTTAAAATATGTCTTACGCCGTTAATATGCACAATTCCATTGATTTGTATACATTATTGCATTTGTGAGTAGAAGTGCTTCAAATGACAAATAAAGTTTTTCGGAAACTCAATAGATTCCTGTAAAAAAGAGCTTCAAATTTTGCATTTACAGTCATGCTTTATCACCATTTTCTGAAAAACGGCTTCAAAATTTTCAATGAAAATGTCTATTTAGGACGAGGCTTTACTCTTTTTTCTTCGTCCCGAAGGAGTAAGAACCTGTTGTAAATTTGAGAATAGGAAGGTTAAAATTTTGAGAAGTATCAAAAGCAATTAACAGGTTCCAAAAGTTACTGTTACAATTAATATTGTTCTTGCATCTCATAAAAGATTACGGTTGCGAAATAAATTAACTTCCTCTATTGAATATGCAAAATAATAATTAATGTAATGCACTTCTAATTGACTAGTATTAAATATTTGATTTTTTCATACGTTGATAACATCGGGGGACTTCTTATGACTACTGCGGAAGTGCGATTGCAGATAATATTGAAACAGAGGAAAGTAAAAGTATAATTTTTATGCGTAACCACAAGTTCAAGATATTGAGTGGTTACTGTTTCTGTTACTGTTAAATTCTGCAACAATGTAATAAGCGTTGTTTTCAGCGCGGTTTATATTTCATATGATCACTTGACCAATGTAATTAGAACAAGAAGCAGAGAAATAGTATTGGATATCTTTAGCTCTTGCAAAATCGTGAGTAGAATTACTCGTTTACATTTTAACTAGTATTTTTCATTTTCAACTTGTTTGCTCTCTCGTATTAATTTCTTAACAGCAGAACATTATTTAATGCAAAGAAATTCCGATTTTCGATAGAAAAGTCCGTTTTCTGAATCCCTGATACCCAAAGGGTGAATTTCTTTGAACTTATTTGATGTAAATTAATTTCTAAAACGAGAACTGTAAATCGGAATTTGCGTTTTGTGAGTTCTCGATTCCTTAAAAATTGTTTTTTTTTTCTCAAAACGTATGGACGTCCGCGTGTTTGTAATCACTAGCGTCACAAGACTGTATTTACGTTAGAAATAATATTCATTCTATCTTCTTGACGGAATTAAATGTGTATTCCGTTGAAAATGTTTTCGAAATTTCTTTTGAACATCGTACTTCGCTAAAAGTGATATTACTTTGCATCTACAGACCTCCAACAAAGAAAGCTGCATATTATATTTTGTTCTTAGAAAAACTGGAGATAACACTAAACAAAGTCAGCAATCGCTCTTTTGAATCTATTGTTATATGCGGAGATTTTAACATTGATTTTCTGATCGAAACTTGCGAGAAAGAAAAGTTTCTCAATTTAATTAATTCCTTCAATTTAGATATTACAATTAATGTACCTACACGGATCACACAACATTCGATGAAGGCAATTGATCAAATTATAATTAACAAAACTATTACTCGATATGAAGTTGAAACAAAAGATTGAGGATACAGTGACCTCGATGCACAAATTCTCGCCATTATAAGAAATGCGAACACCGACACAATAAATAATACACGTATGACCAGATTGTTTAAAACAGTAAAATTATTCATTGATTACTTGCTGCAGGAGTCGAGGGAAGTGGTTTAAAATACCGTTGATACAAACTACAAATATAATTCTTTTTTTTTTTCAACGCTTTCAGTTCATTTTAACACTTGCTTTCCTCTTCAAAAAAGAAAAATAAATATTTCACGGAAAAGCAATTCTTGGATAACACAAGGGATTAGGACATCTTGTAAAAACAAGCGAATTCTTTCTTTTATTTCTAAACGTCATAACGTGTATCAAGATTTCCTCATCGACTTTAAAAAATACAAATCATTGTTAAGAAAAGTCATAAGGCAGGCTAAAATTATGAAACACGATCAGGGTATTTCGAACTCAAATAACAAAACAAAAGAAATGTTGAATATAATAAAAATACGATCAAATCACCTAGAAACCTTGTAGAGAATGTTGTTTTAAAATATAACGATATAAATGTGAACGAACCGGCAACAGTGGCTAGTCTCTTTAACCAATACTTTTCGAGAATTGCAGCCAATCTCATTAAGGGCCTTCATCCACTTCAGTATCAGATATTTCCCCAAAAATTTTAGAGACGATGTTTGTTTCCGAAACTTTTTCCTATGAAATTCTCAAAATAATCGATAGACTAAAAAAATAAATATTCGTCCGGTTTAGATGAATTTCACGGATTCTTTTTTAAAGACCTTGCGTTTGCCATTATACACCCGTTAACTCACATATTTAATGCACCCTTATGCACCGAAACGTTTCCAGATATTTTCAAAACAGCTAAAATTAAGCCGCTCTTCAAAAAAGGCAACAAAAATGAAATTCAAAATTATCGGCCTATTTCTCTTCTATCAATTTTTTTAAATATTAGGGAGACTTTTTTACGTACGAATGGAAACGTTTCTCAGAAAACACGACGCGCTTTCAATTGCCAACATGGATTTAGAAAACCAAAATCAACGGAAACAACCATATTTTCTTTTCTTAAAGATGTCGCCTCATCATTAGATCAAAACGAAACACCTATTGGATTATTTTTAGATCTCTCAAAAGCTTTTGACGTCATTGATCATGATATTTTACTTTCAAAATTACCTTCATATTGTATTAATCCGTTGTATTGCTCTAGATTGGTTATGTTCGTACCTTAAACAACGATCTCAGAAAGTGGAAATACCTTACTGGAATGATGGAACATTGTGAACACACCTTTCCGACTCTTTGCCAATTGCACGTGGAGTTCCTCAAGGATCGATTTTAGGCCCTATTCTGTTCCTACTTTACGTAAACGATATGCCCTCGACGATTCGAAACGTAAGAACAGTTCTCTTTGCGGATGATACGAACATTCTTTGCAATAATGAAACCGTAAATAGTACAATATCAGATGTTTCAAATTGGTTCCGAAATAACAAATTAACAGTAAATGAAAAGAAAACGGTTTTAATGCAGTTTTCCATTTCAAATAAACAATTCTGTGCTCCATTGAAAATGAACGGTGAACCTTTGACTGATGTTAAGGCAACAATATTTTTAGGTCACTCAATTCTGTCAAACCTTACATGGAACGTCCATTTAAATGAATTGAATACAAAATTAATTTCATTATGCCAAGCGTTCAGAATTCTTGCAAATTCCGTCAGCCTTCATACTGCTCTTGGTGTATATTTCGCGAATGTTCATTCCCGCCTGAGATATAGCGTAAGATTCTGGGAAAGTACATCTTATAGCTCCCAGACTTTTAGATTTTTAATTTTTTTTTTTTAATTTTTTGCGTATACACCATGACGCAACGCGTCTCCAAACCCCTTAAGGGGCGTTGAGCGCTTTGTACTGGGGAGTAACTCCATTAATATGCTTTACTTTTAATATTTGTCAAGTTTCGTCACAGTCAGTCAGTGCATTTTATCCATTCGGCCAGGGGCTCGACGCCGTTAGATCCCGGGGTTCCTGGCCGGTCACCCAAAAAATAGCTGAACATTTTTTCTTTCTGTTTATTCCTAGATTAGAGCAAAGAACTCAAAAATGGCGTATGTCTGATTTGCATTCAAAACCCTGAAATTTGGAAATATGTAAATTTAATATTTTTTGATCTCCTCCCACAATTACATTATTAAAAATAGATATTTCTCTTAACGAAATCTTTTCTTCTAAATTAAATCTTTAATTAGTGCCATTTTAATTTTTTGAAAATACGAGTGGTGTACGCGTGATTTTGGGTAAAATCGGTACAAATAAAAAGATCGTAATCAAATGTTTTTAGAAAACGGTTCCGAATATTTTCCTTAATTTTTGCTCCAATATTGCAGTGTTTGCCTAATAATATGGCAGAGATTCAATATTCATTAAAACCTCTTGAATTTCAAACATTACAAAGGTTCAACTTTCTATCGAAACTATTTTACACATTCAATATTAAATATTGTCCTTAGTATAATGTATTCCTCAATGTAATAACTTTAAATAATTTAAGATAATTTTTAAAATAATAATGGTTTATAAAATCATCTAACACGTGGCGTAGCTAGAATGCTAATTAAAAATAAAATAAAAAGTATGGAGTCGTTTTTGAGGAAAATATACATATTGTTTTACTTCAAACAAAAAGTACTCATAAACTACGTTTCATAAAAAAAATTATGCATTATCATATTTAAGGTCAGGGAATGTTATTATCGATCAGGGAATATTAATTTTGGGGAAAATCGTTGGAATGGTTTAAGCACCAGCGTTGACACAGACGGACAGATGTTAATCACTTTGCCGCCAATCAAGTTTTCGATATCAAGGGCCCATAGAAACTGGATTGTGACTACTCAATGTGTTATAGGAAGTAATTTACTAACATAATTTATCCGTATATTAATTTACTAAAATAATTAATGTTGTATCAGGGACTCAACAATACAAATTTTTCTTTCGAAAATCTGCAGTTTTCTTCCGTAGCATTACAGTACTTTCTGAAGAATCCCACGTAAGTGGAAAGAGAGAAAGAAAAAACAGGCTTGAGCAAATGAGGGCGAATAACACGAATTTTCGATTCTGTTACATAAAATAGACATAACGGAAAATACTAAACAATGTATTTCCGTCATATTTAATGATGAATGTAAATTCGTTAGTAAATTGAGTGACAAATACTGACATTGATAAATCTTACTGTCTTCAGAGAAGGGTAAAGTAAAAAAATGGCAACATACGCATTTTTGTAATCATACTATTAAAATGTGTATTATTGTTATATTACACATCAAAAACTGTGCAATAGAACTGAATTTGTATGTTTGGCATTATGACCACGGCATGGGATTACGAGGTAAAAGAAAAGTATGCCTCAGTAGACTGCTTAGAAACTCCCTTGTAAAAAACGTGATCCTAATTTCGTTCTTTGAATTCAAAATACGGAATTTCGATTGATTGATTATTTCTTTTTCCCGGCGCGTCGGCTGTTTTGATTATTAGTTCCGTATGTGTACTGCATATTTTTATCACAGGTGACGGTGTACGTCTCTCGCTCGATGGCGAGGTCCAGCGCCGATCTACACTTCGCTGGCGTGGTTTTCCTCATCCATGAATCTCCCGCCAGCCGGTCACCACCCAAACAGGGACAAGTTGTAAGTTCCCGACTGATCTGTCAACATGTATTGTAGTGTAGTACAAATGAGTGCAAATGTAAGGGCTGAGGAGAGGACAAGGAAGAGGAGGGAAATATCGCGTGCCATCCGTGGCCCGTTTTGTTGGGGAGCTGCTCCGGCATTCGCCCGGCGTTGATAGGAGAAACAACGGAAAAGTACCGATCAGAGCAGCCGATCGCTAGACCTCTCCTCCGGACAACTTCATTCGACCTAACTGTCTAGCTAGTGTTGAAAATCCTACCACTGCCTAGACTTGAAACATAG
Source organism: Teleogryllus occipitalis (assembly GCA_011170035.1). Classification (NCBI taxonomy): domain Eukaryota; kingdom Metazoa; phylum Arthropoda; class Insecta; order Orthoptera; family Gryllidae; genus Teleogryllus; species Teleogryllus occipitalis. The sequence continues at coordinate 53,084 of BLKR01015313.1, read as the reverse complement.
AACCTCCCGGTCAGAAGCACTGTAAGGACATCAGTTGATTCCCTGAGCCACCTAAGCAGGTCTGAATTTCGGAATTAATATAAGAATTTATTAGCAGGTTACGTAAATATTTTCTTTCTATATCAAATATTAGATATGTGTACCTTTGATATTTTAAATATGCAAAGCATCTTCCCATCTATCTGCTGTTACTCAAAACACGAAGTTATTTTCGTAGCAAAGTGTTTAGAAAAGGAATCAGAAATAATCCCTTTGATATGATTTTTTTCTTTCCCTTTTTGCAGAAGACAATTACCCCTCCCCCGTGGCCCTAATTCGGTGCAAAGCCTCAGCCTGCGCTGGACCAAACCGAGTTGGGTCGGCGGCGCTTCCGCGCCTGGGTGCCATGCGGCCCGGTCTGGCCCGGCCCTGCATCAAATCGGGCTCACCCTCGAAATCTCGCAGGGCTCCGGTTACGCGGCGCGCTTGCGGGGGCGGGAGCGCGGAGCGGGGGTGGGGCGATGTGGGTGGGGGAGGTGCAGGGCGCGGGGACGGCGGCGGCGGCGGCGGCGGCGCCGACGGCAGCGCGACGAGTCCTGTTGCCGCGGGCGGGTGGCGGGAGCGCGGGGCGGCGGTGGCGGCGGTGGCGGCGGCGGCCAAAGATTGAGGGTGATTGCCGCAAGTGGACTTCCTCATAGAGCGGACAGGGCGTGCCAGCAGTTCTGCTCGACACACGACGACCCGCAACCAAGCGGAGTTTGGAGTAGCGGTTGTTTTGAAGTGGCGTTTATTCGCTCGGGAAGATGACACCAGACATTCTGGGCGTTTTGCGATGTAAAATGGTAACTCATTTTCTGCAATAGGCATTATGTATATTTTTTATTTGTTTTACCTTTCATACATTCATTATGTATTGGTTTTTGGTGTCCTTCTGACTACTTAAACCGAATAGTCGATGTAGACCATATATTGTGGGCCACAAAATTTGGAGTAAATACAATTTTAAAAATAGTGCATGAAGATGTTTACTCAATTTTTAATTTCGTCTTCAAAACGACTTTTCTTTGGGTTTCCTATTAGTTACTTTGCTACTTTTGATGAAAATCACAATATTTGTCGCATAAAAAAATAATTTACAGTTATACAAAAAATGTTCCATCCAAGTTTACTAAATCTCAATATTTTGGCAAGTTTTTGAGTTAACACCTTCGTGCACTAAGCCCTTTAATTAAAATTTTAAATTTAATCAATTAAAATGTTATTGGTCTTAATGAGAAATTATATAACGTGTATGGGTAATTAACAATACATTACAATTTAACACTATCCATTAATATAAGTTTTTACTGGATATTTGATTTAAAATTTGCTCATTTTATTGATAACATATTGATTGTGACAATTATTTTTAAATGAATTTTGCATTTTTCTTGCTGTCACATTATACGTGATAAAAAAGGAAAATTAATGCAGGTCAATCGTTACTTGATATTTTTATGTTTCACTTTAATGATGCATGACAGCATAAGAATATCACAATGTCTTCCGAGTGATTGATAAGTTTTATTTCTTTTCATTTGTATTGCACGAGGATTAACTAGTGAATGGGTATAATCACTTCAAATTCAAAAACACCCATTTCAATTTCTTGTATTTTTCTCATTTACAAATAACGTAATTGTTTGTTCTCTCTGCGTGTAGTTTTATCATATTTACTTCTTCTTTACCTTCTTCTGATACACAATGAAAAATTATCGCTATTAAAAAAAACGAAATGCGTTTTCAATCAGAAGCTGTTCAGCAAGCAGCATAACTTTTCGACAGAAGAGGCTACACGTATCATCATTCTCATTACTAATGAAAACACGAAACAAATTGTTGCTTGTGATGCTGTTTCTAATAAATTGAACCGAGTAATTTTCAAACTGAAAATGAACTTTAAGTGCTCTGAATCTGCAATAACAACGATGCATGATTTAGTTTTAAAGGTGTATAGTATAATCGACTCATTTAGGTAGCATTTTATCTAATGATTCAATTATTTTTTTACATATTTCAATTAAAGAACAGGCATACGCCCTATTCAAGCATGATACATAGAGACATACAGAGATAAATATTTCTACTATTTTTTAATTAAATTTAAAATAATTTTGAAATAAAAGTATATTGGTGAAGATAAACATTTAAATGACCTTTTTACATACTATTGTTTTTAAAACCAGAATATACGCTAATTTACTGTAATTCGCGGTGTAGAATTATGCTACAGTGTCAACAGTAATTAATCAGCGAAGTATGCTGCTACATTTTGCATTGTCTATAACACGAATCTTCAGATCTGCAGTTTAAAAATATGGGTATTTTCAATTAACTAAAATACTTCCTAATGTTCGGCAAAGAACATGGCAATTTTTATTTATCACTTCTCCAATATATGACTTACTTTCCCCTTTATTTCGGACAATTATTAACGGTAATGATCATTTACGAATGTAGCTCTACTCTACAAGCATCGGGTTCAGCGATTATTAAATGTCATAAAATCACGCTGCCCTTTACCGTTATTTAGAAAATTTGATGACAATCCACGAACTATAATCATCAAAAATTGCTTCATTAACACATTAGCCCTTTGCAATTATGGTTAAGTTAATCTGACAATTACTTTTTAAAATGTTACATTATACTAGACGCACGTACTACAAGTTTTGAAAAAGGAAAATATGTTTACGTGGCACTGTAACACATGCGGTAAAAATAAGACAGTTGGACCTCATTATAATATTTATATCAAAAATAGTTTTGAAATATATTATAGTCAATTCCATATTCCATCGAAGGTTTATTGAAATTCGTTCTATGTTCACGTAACGGAATTTGATATTGGCATGAGTTGGCAAATAACATTTAATAGAGCAAGAGGAAATGGGCGAGGACATCCATATTTGAGTATCATGTAATTTTTTGTTAGTTCTCTTGAAAAGGCAAGGCATGATATTTTCTTGATGTGGCACATGATCCATAACAATTACATTTTTAGATACCTAAGTTGTCTACATTAAATTCGACGGTAATATTATTTCAAGTACATTTAATATTTTTTGCATAATTATTGTATTCTAAAAAGCAAAGCATTCCTTCTTCAGTAATTTATTCTCCATTTTTGTTTTCATTTCGGGGAATACTCTTAAAAGAGCCTCAATAAATGTATATACACTACATGGTCGGAAAATGCATGTGATACATCTTTAAATCCTTAATACCTAAACAAGGATTTTTATTTGATGTAGCAGACATAACTCTAAAACGTATGCCAAAACAAATTGATCTTTAATTAATAAGTCTTTCTGAATTTTCTATACGTTTTCTTCGTGCATTTCAGCACACATTTAACTGTGTATCATCGCCCATTTATGTAATCTTTTTAAAATCAACTCAAATTATTTTCCAGAAACAGTTGGCTATTTTAAATTAACATCGTACTTTGAAATTTTATTTAGAAAGAAAGTACGTTAACACTTGAAGAAAGGTAAGTGCAGACGTATGAATAAAACGATTCATGTAAATGAAGTCGATCTACGATATTTTGAGTCTCGCTCGTTTTTAAGACATTGCCCAAGAATTCGCCATGGGGATGTTATGAAAATGATTTGAGTTGATGACCTCAAAGGACGTAGCATTAACACGAGTGATAGTCCTAAGGATGCCGTGCCATGGTAGAAGTACCATGGTATGAACATCACGTGGTATGTACCACGTGAATAAGCACCACCAGTATGAACTACGTCAATTAGAAAAGTGATGGTGCAATTTTTACCGTCTTTGCAACTAGAATAGATGCAATGTTACTTGAAATTCTTGTGCTCAGGAGACGATGAAGTTGTGCGAGGAAAGGGGTGGGTTGAATTGACGTTGATAACGCAGTTGATTTGATATTTTCTAATTTGCTCTTGACATTAACTAGCTTTTTGACATAAAAAGTAATGTTATTAAACTGAAATAATTTGAATATTCTCTAATATCTCAAAGTATATTCATTTCCATTCATTATCTATGCACATTGTATATGATAACTCAAGTATTAAGTAAAAATATGCTATGTGTTAAGCAAAACGTTAAGCCAAAATATGCCATGTAATGAAAATCTATTATTTCAGACTACACAAATTTTATAAGAGGTGAAAAAAAGAAAACGTTCTCGCTTAATATACTGGCATAGCAATATACTTAATATTTTAACAGATAAGACGATAGATGAATCACAAAAAATTAATCCCAAAATACGGGGTCGTCTTTTAAGACTTGTACAAAAACATTACTATTCTCACATTCATCATTTGTGACAAATAGGCAAATCAAGGTAGATATTTTCGTTGGTTCCATGATTAGGCCGACATTTTACGAATTTTACATTTATTACTCTTACAAGTTCCAATTCATTGAACACGCGACACAACCTACAATGAAATAGTTTGTGGCAGTACATGAGAGTTCATGATTCGGCGCGTGCTTCTACATGCAAAGACATGTGAAGCTGAAGGAGACAATTGTACATCAATCCCGACATCGCTAATCATTGCGAATGCTTATGAGTGCGAATGCTTATGAATGCGAATATGCTGCAGCTGTGCTGCTAGTTGCAAGAAAGGAAGATCTCTGATGTAAATAAATTTAGAGGCTGTTGATAGTACGGGTATTCTTACAGGACAGATATATGCTACAACTATTAAACCTTGACGAAAATATATACCTCGTCTTATCTGAACGTCTTATCTGCAGAAATTTACGTTACGTGTTTTTTTTTATTTTTAGAACGAAGCACAAGGTTGTTATTGTCCTAATGGTTGACCACTTACGATCAGTTGAGACTGGAGTTGATTTACCTAATAATGTAACAATTTTTTTATTATAAGTTTTCATTTTCAGCTTGCGATATTCATTCTTTCGCCTTTCTTTCTTTTTTCTTCCAGATTCAAAGAAACCACTGCATTCTTGTTCACAAGTTGGTCTACGTTCGTTTCACAGTGTGCGTTTTCCCCCTTTTACTTTCCTGTCATCCGTTGCATTTAGAGTGTGCGCCGCTGAATTCGGTGCCACGCGGGGCCTTAACCCAATTCCCTGGCTCTCAGTCCATCCCCTCCGTCCCTCCCTCCCTCCTCCTCTCTCGTCGTCCTCCTCCTCATTCTCCTTTCTCCCCTCCTCTGCTGCCGCGTCGTTGCCATCACCACTGCCATAGACGTCGCCTGAGCCCAACCCACACATCGACGGGGTACAACAACCAGGCAGGGAACGCTTCTCCCGCACACACACAAACACATACACACAATTACGAGTAAACACTCACATACATACTGAAGAGCAGACTCACCAACACGCTCTCGCGGGGGAACGCTCACGCAAGCGCACGAACACACACACAGACGGAGAGGAGCCGAGGCGCGCTGGCCGGCCGGGCCCGGTCGGGCCGTGGGTCACCAGATGGCCTGACGCATGCAAATCAGGAAGTGGCTTGAACTCTGACCTCGCGGCCGCAAAGATTTCAGCTCTGACCCCTGGTTCACACACTCACTGAACGCGGCCCACGCGCGTGTACTATGTACACACACACACACACACACACACACGTACACACACATACACATACATACACATACACGCACACACTCACCCGCGCAACTGAAATGTTAATATTCCTTCTCAGAGGAAGGTTTGCAACAAACGTCATACGTGTAAATTGTCCACGTGCGTGAGTGTGTGCGTGTTCTGCATGCGTGTACCTTTAATTTTTCATTTTGCACATTTCTTTTATGAGAGCTTTTGTGGGATATTTTAAATGTCACATTTGTGACATAACGGAAGAAGTGATTATTAGCAATTTGAAATTCGACCCTTGTGTCTTTTCAGCATGCATGACAATTATTAATTACTTTTAATTGAAACTGTAATATTTTCCAAATGCAAGATGAAATTTTCTATCGACTGCATCACCAATGTTGCAAGACTTTTGGCAGTGGTGGGAGAGGAAACAATATGAAGGCTCTCGCATATATATTTTATGTATGAATGTATTTTTAATATTTCTAAATGATGCACCGATGAAACATTTGGATGTTAGTTCGTGAATATTTTTAAGATATATTGAAAAATCTTCCAATTGTGTCCTAATACTTCACATTTAATTTTCAAGTCTTTTTTTTTAATTCGGTAATGGAATAATTTCCAAAATATTCAATGCTTAGTTTTAAATGTAGACAATTTCATTAAAAGGTGAATTATTTCTTTTTACAGTTAATGAAAGTTGTTAAAAATACAAGGTCGTATTACCTGAAGACCTAAAATAAGACTGTACTTATAAAAACGTACGTAAAAATAAGACACTGAAACTGGCGGAGAATTATAAATAACTAGTCTCTAAACAAAATCATTATGAATAAAATATCGCATCCCCAATGCAACAGGGCCGAAACTCCAAAATCATTCATTTTGCAGAAGTGCCTTCGGAAGTTTTGTCGAGGGCATTTAAATGTAGGAATTGAATTCAAATTGAACTGGGGAGACTTGACTATTTATGAAACTAAATAAATGGCATTGTTGCACATCACATAATGGAAAACGAGGAATCTAACAATGGGTGTATCTCAATTTTCAATTTTTCGGAGATGTGGCCCCTTCCATTAGGGGTGCGATATGTTCAATTGAAAATAAATTCTTTCTGTTTCAACAGAAAAAAAATGACCTAATATGCAAGAACAGTAAACGATTGGAGTAAACGAACATATCAAACCTAGGATTTTATCAAGGAATCATACAGGTACCCGGGGAGAAAATGCCAATACTTTAAAATTTGACTTTCAAGTTGTTCCGAGTAAAAAAACACTGTCTACACACACGTGGTCTTTTCTTCGTACATTATCCATATTTGCATGATCAATTTAGTCGTGTGAGAAAGCAAGCGCAGTGATGAGAAACACAAACTGCGCCACACATTCTAAACTCTTTTATCCACGCGCCAATGCCACTTACTTAATAAATGAAGATAGTGAGTGTCCACTGTGCACTTCATCTTCACTTCATCGCACACTGAACTACTTTTGACTACTACGACGTGTATTCAACAAAGGAATTATGCTGATTTCCAGAATCGAGAAATACACATGGCTTATGTATACAGTTTAAAAGCGGGCCTTCTTCTGGTTCAGAAGAAAGGGGCTTTATTTAGAGATACTAAAGAAAATCCAGGAACACGAATTAGCATAATTTCTGTTCAGTTGGATGTAAGGAAGACATGTGGATGGGCAGTTTTGCATAACGAAGGTTTGTATCCTTATATATTTTCAGGTGTGCAACATTTACGACCACAAGACAGAGGACCTCTTATCCACTTTTGCACCTGTCATCTACACCTGACTACCTAGCAACCACTCCTAAATATCATGAGCAACATTTTAAAGTCGCGTCAAGGAAAAATGAATGAGTTAATTGCTGCCAAATACTTTGCTATGACCCAAAGTACAGTTGAATTTTCTGTTTGCTTCTGTAATTTTTCTTTGGAAAGAAATGTATTTATTCTTTGCTACTAATAAATATTTGGCCTATTTCTAAAATGTGTTGCACGATTTTTGTGTTTACATGCTCTAATTTATATAGTTTTCAGACTTCACTTTCGACACTCTGCATTGAGACATTTCAATTGCTTTTAATATATATTATATAAGAAATGTAATATAAGAATTATTATATAAGAAATATAACTATTAAAACTTACGAACGTTAGATGAGTATTGCATATTTCCCATTGCATATCATACGCAATATAATAGAAGATGGGAGTCGCATTCGTCCATTAATTTCACTTCTTCTGATCTTACTTGATACCGTAAAAGAAACCACTCGAGATCTCTAATCGGTTTGCTAAATGACAATCACCAGAACTTTTTAGGAAAGATGTTGATCTGTTAATACTAATTGATTTGTTGATGCGGAAGATTCCCATTTTACAAATTTCTTTCTCGAAAATTCTTGATGTACGAACTCGATACTAGAGACAAGTGAACTAGCCGAACCTCATTCTTGCAAAATTTCATTTCGTTTTACTTCTTCATGTACATAGTATAAACAAAGTTATACAATGCCGCGAAAAAAAAGGATGTCGAGATTATAATGTAAATACAAGTTCAGGTGGTCGCTGATAACGAAAACGTGTTTTTCTCAACCATCTGTCCATTTGTCTGTCTGTGAACAACATTAGTACCTAAAATATAATAGACTCTTCCCCAAAATGGATATTCTCCTATAAATCTGGTCGAACTCAACGTCCAGTGCATTTAAAACTGATATTTGGGAGGTGGGGATACTGCATATGAAGCCCATAGGATATTTTCAAAATTTTCTAAAAAATGTCTTCATTGTATAAACATTTTTTGCTCGACTAATAGAATGGTTTATATATCTGGAAAAGTCCTATTTTTATTCGTTGAAATTTTAAAAACTGCGTAAGTTCAACTCTTCCAATTACGAACCCGCACTTTAACAATCGAGAATTTTCAAAACATAAGGATATATTTTGTGTTTGGTTCTCCCGCGCTTCGATGGACAAAGAGTTTCCCAGGGCTGAAATATTAGTAGGTGCTTGTGGCACTCTTATAATATTCCATAACCGTTTAAAGTCTTCTTCTCTCTGTATTTCCATTGAGTTGAAAACAATATTTGTAACGAATGTTGTGTGTATGGAATTGAGGTCATTGACGAACTCACAAGCAAACTAAGCACGAGGGGCCTCAAATTAGTTAATTGTTTACTGATACGGTACAGCTTGTTATTGCCTTTGATACGGAGCTCGATGTACACTTAACCTGGATCGAAATGATCGTGGTTACGAGGGAAGTTCGAAAAGAGTTGAATGCTTCATGCTCTCTTATGGAGAGAATTATGAGAGGGAATTATGAGAGGGAATTATGGGAGGGAATTATGGGAGGGAATTATGGGAGGGAATTATGGGAGGGAATTATGGGAGGTAATTATGGGAGGTAATTATGGGAGGGAATTATGGGAGGGAATTATGGGAGGGAATTATGGGAGGGAATTATGGGAGGGAATTATGGGAGGTAATTATGGGAGGGAATTATGGGAGGGAATTATGGGAGGGAATTATGGGAGGGAATTATGGGAGGTAATTATGGGAGGGAATTATGAGAGGGAATTATGAGAGGGAATTATGAGAGGGAATTATGAGAGGGAATTATGAGAGGGAATTATGAGAGGGAATTATGAGAGGGAATTATGGGAGGGAATTATGGGAGGGAATTATGGGAGGGAATTATGGGAGGGAAATTAACGATCCGGAATATTATAATGTGAAGATTAGACGATTGAAAAGAAAAAAAAACAGAGAAACGTTTAGCAACAGACACCGTATTGAAAAACGCATGATATTATTTCGAAATCATTCTAAAGCTTTAAGAAAGGAAAAGAAATTGCAGAAGAAAGTCATTTAAATCATATTCTTGATGCGGAGGGCAGTAACAATTGGTCGGTATTTTTTAAATAAGTTCATAGAAGGAAGGGAAGTAAAAATGAAATTCCAGTTGTTCGTATTAATAATTCGCCAATAACGGACGACAGAGAAAAAGTAAAAGTTTGTAACGCATATTTTAGTTAGATTTTCATTCATTGGGTTCAGGACATTGGGTTGTTTTTATCAGGGTCAGGAGGGTTTCAGAAATGGTTCCTCGTGCGAAAGTCAGATAGTCCCGCTTCTACAGGACCTAGCCGACGAAGTTGATGGAGGGGGAAGGGTCGACGCGATAGTAATTGATTTTGCCAAAGTGTCATCGGACCACTCATGTTTCTTTCCTTCGTGAATGATTTGCCGACAAATTTAGCTTCCAATGTACGACTGCAGATGATTGTGTAATTTATAGGATTATAAACTCAGATAAGGGCGGGGATATTTAGCAGCGAGATTTAGACAATTTACACATCTGGGCGGAAACAAACGGCGTGGAAATAAACAGTTCAAAGTCCATCACGTTTGGTAGAGGTCGAAATTACAGTGAAACTGCGTATAAATTGAACAATAATGTTATATTTCGAGTCATGTTTTGCAAATATTTAGGAATATAGCTAGACAGTAAATTGAACTGGGGAAAATCACGTAAATTTCGTTGTTGGTAAAGCCTGAAAATTTTTCCATTTTGTTATGCGGATTCTGAAAAAGAGTACAGTGATAGCCAAAGAACTAGCATATATGTCATTACTGCGACCCATATTAGAATATGGCGCGATATATTGGGACCCACACAGAATTTTGCAGCAAAGAAATCTAGAAAATGTCCAGCGTAGAGCACCAAAATTTACTTTGAGGGTTACGAAGAATAAAGAAGTATGGGAGTCACTCGAAAGAAGGAGAAGAAAGTCGCGTTTCTGTGTTATGTATAAAGTGTACACAGACTTTCGAGAATGGAAAGAAATTCAAAGTCAATTAGGGAAACCTACATATTTCGGCAGAGCGTATCACATGTACGAAGCACAGACAAGAATTCACAAAACGGGCATTGGAAAACATTTATTCGCGAATCGAACTAATAAAGACTGGAACGGTTTGCCTGTGACCATCTTTGATCCCTTTTCTCAAAGCCTGAGCAAATTTAAAAATAAATTAGATTCCTAGCTGTTGATATGAGTATTATATCTTTAATCTTGTTAAATAACTAGTTTACTATGTAAAGTATGTTGTATTATCCCTATTATTATTATTATTATTATTATTATTATTATTATTATTATTATTATTATTATTTGCAGTGGCGTGCAATACAGTGGTGTTGTTAAGTTAAGGGAATCGAGTATTTAAGAAACACATTAAAACTCATTGATCTGCACTGCGGTGAAGTGAAGTGAAGTATAGTGAAGTGGAGTGCTAGGGAAGCTAGCACGGTGAATTGTTGATGTTAATTTGAAAAGTATGTAAATTTTGTAAAGTTGTTAAGTTCTGTAATATTAAGTTAGTGTATTCTGCCATCAAGTACTCAAACTTATTTACAGAATTAGTAATAAATATAAGAAAAAAATAAAAATACACACAAAGTCAAGTTAACATCTAGTAAATTAGTAAATAAGTAAATCTTAATCAATTAAATTAGGTAAAAAATAAAATCATGTATATATTACTGGCGTTAACTGCTTCTAAGTATCGCAAGCGACTAAAAGCCCTCGGGCATTTTGAAGCCGCTCGATCATTAGAATCATTATAACGTCCTTGGTGCATAAATATTTTAAATACAATTTTATGCTAATACTTAATGTGTTTAATATATTTTAATTAATAATGTTCCTATTTTCAATGGCCATTTATTTTCATATTAATTTTGATTACGTGTGATTACTTCAATTCTGTTAGTGGTTGGGTTACGTTTAGGAGCTTGAGAGAATAAACCAAACGTGCTCCCAGGAATAACAATAAGAGATTCTCCCCGGTTGACTACACAGGCTATAAGATTACCAAAATAACGTGGTAACCTTAAGCCAGCCAGTATACCGCGATTCCTAATACCTTAAAAATCTATAAGAACAATTCTACTCGCCTGCCCGGTGGCCAGGATCGCTAAGGCAGTAGTGTCGTAATTATCTCGGACTGAAGAGTCGCGGGTTCGCGTCCCGCGCATGGTTGTATTTGTGTTCGTTCTTTCACCCCTTATCATCACCATAACGTTAACTCCAATAGTGGTCGCAAATGACCTAGATGTTGATGCGACCTTAGATAACTAAAAAAAATTCTACTCGCCGGCCTGTATACACGAAGTCGCTAATGATGAAGGTCCGTAGCTGCCTCATACCTAAATGGTGACGGGTTCGAACTCTGCCCGGGACATGGCTGTTTCTGTGTGTTCGTCCGTATACAATATGCGAGATCCTCTGCCTTTTTTCAATTAATTTGTTGCGTCTACAACTGACGCAACGCGTCTCCAAGCCCCTTGGGAGGCGTTGAGCTCTTTGCGCTTTAGGAGTAATCCTCCATTAATTACAGCGCTTTTAATTTTGGAGTAATCCAATTAATGTTATGTCCATCACGTCTCGTCACAGTCAGTATTGAAATGGGACAGCCAGGTAGCATCTCCACGTACGCGCCTCCCATTACGCGCTCCTGCGTCACTACCCAGCGGCCAGAATTGGGAAGGAAAAAGGCTGGAGTTAGGGTTTAGGACACTTCACAGAGGTTGGACTAGCCCTAATGAAGCAGCCAAACTCGTTTTGTTGGAACAAATTTCACATGAGATTCGACGGGAATCGAACCCGGACCTCATTGGTGAAAGGCGAGCGACTTCGCTATGTGCCACGAGATGACCTTCAAATTTACCTCGAAAGTTCAAAAACCAATGATAATTACACGTTTGCTGTATGACCTAGTTGTTGAAAAGCGACTTCAAAAAACAATACTCATATTCTCGTTGTGTAAACGAAACGGAGTGAAAAGTACCTCGGGCTTTGGCAAGGAGCTATCTGCCTGCAATGCAATCCCTTCCAGTAAATGAATTAAAAACGGAGGGACTTGTGCTGCGCAGTTGTCGGCGTCGCTTCGCCGGCCCGTCTCCTATGATGCCGGTCGACCGCTTCGCCCGCTGGTGTCGCGTGGACGCTTGTGCCTGCTCGCGATGCTTCTCACGCGGCCGGTCGCCGCCACCGCCACCGCCGCCACCGCCACCGCCTCGCCGCCGCCGCCGCCGTCGCGCCTCCAAACTCAATTCAGCCGATTGGCCGCGCGCGTGTGTGAACCGCGGGTCGGCGCTGAAACCTTTGCGGGCGCGGGGTCGGAGTTCAAGTCACTTCCTGATTTGGCCGGTCGGCCATCTGTCGACCCCGCGCTCTGGCGACGGCCAGGGTGGTAACAGAAGTGGTGGCAGTGGGAGTGGAAGCTATGGGTGTTGCTGCGGTGGGAGAGTTATGAGTGTGGCGACGGGGGCGATGGCGGGGGCGATGGCGGGGGCGATGGCGGGGGCGATGGCGGGGGCGATGGCGGGGGCGATGGCGGGGGCGATGGCGGGGGCGATGGCGGGGGCGATGGCGGGGGAGATGGCTGGGGTGATGGCGATGGCGACGGCGATGGCAGTGGCGATGGTTGTGATTGAAACTGTCGCAGTGGATGTGGCGGTGGCGGTGGCGATGGCGATGGCGGTGGTGGTGGTGGTGGTGGTGAGCAAGGAGACAGCCGCAATGGAAGCGATGGCGCCGCCAGAGGCTACGGTGGCTGTGACGTTGACATTCTCATTGGAACCCTCCGCCATGGGGAGACCTTGCGCCGTCCCGCCCTCCGAATCTCTTCCCGCACAATAATTTGGTCTCGAGTTGCTGCTTGATGTTGATGTCTCCATGCTCCTTTTATCGCTCTTGACGTAGGGAGGAGCTCGTTCGTTGCTGTGGACGCTGATTTGATTGTACCAGCCCAATGAGTAGTTGTATATTCATAACTTCGCTGTAGTTAACAGACCTCTCAACTCCCAAAATAAAAACTGAATATAAGATTCATAGAAGAGAAAACATTATTTTCGAATTTAAGCCGAAATATTCGCTATATATACCGAAATATTTTCAAACAAGTGATAAAAATTATTTTTCAGAATTTTTAATTTTTTTCCCTGTACTTAAACCAGTGTTCAGGGAATTGCTGTGAAGTTGCGTTTAAATCATTAGCATGGACTAACAATTCTCTTGAAAGAGACACATTTTTATATAAACTGTTATTCAGTTGTAAGCCACATATATTGTAAAAATATTAAATCATGTTCATTCTCCCCTTAGGGCAAAATAGTGGTAAACCAACACTGAGCGAATTTGTCGGAAATTGGATTTGAAGCTATATATTTACTGCAGTCTTTCATAATAGGGAATTTAGTTTTGTGATATATAAAGTAATTGTTAGTCTAGTATTAAAACAACAATTTTGTTTAATACAACTTATGCACATCCATAATTGTAAAGATATTATTCTCTTACAAAAATTGTCACAACTAAGTCCTGTAAGCAGCCCTTGAAAAAGATTCAATAGTTGTTACATATCAGGATTACTTGGAGAATTCAGGTAAAATTTTGTAAAACACACCACATCAATGACGCTTTTTCTGATGTCATTATTACGAATAATTATTGTTAAATGAAAGGCTTTATACACGTTTCCTTGCCATCTTTGGCTTATCTGATGTTTTGTTTGGTCTGTTTTGATAACTGAACATGCAAACATCACATGAAATGTATGCAAATCAGAGGCTTTAAAGGAAATCAGTTATTTCTGTAGTTATAGGCAGACTATGAACAATTTGAGCAAGAAATAAAACAAACAATTGAAGCCGTTTTTTTAAAAATGTGGAAATTATATGAAACGCATATTTAGTATTCCTTTAAATTAAAGTAAGTCAAAATAAGAAAATTTTAACAAAAAATCTGTATTCTTCTATTTCATCAGCAATAAGCATGCAACAAGTTGAGGAGTTACAAGGTCTGCTAACCATATTAGTAATGTTCGAGTTACGAGATTTATGAAATCAGACTTAATTGTTTTAAGAAATTTCTGTAGAGAGGTGAAGTTTTCAAGGACTTTCTTAGCCACAGATGATAATAAACGTGAATATCCGTCAAAATCGCAACATATATTTTTTTAATATTACATAACTTTCTCTGTGCTACGCATTAGAAAAGGTAAAAATATTCTTGTGAGAAATTAAAATGAGACCGGCAATCACCAATGAAGAAATAACAAGTGATGTTAGATAAGGAAAACATGATATAAGGAAATGAGAACGAGATTTATTGAGGAAGTCGCGTATTAGCGACAGAATTTAGTGCTCTTGGACCAGGAGGAAAAGTAAAAGGAAAGATATACAGGATACTGAGCAGGACACAAGGATGTGAATGAAAAATACAAAGAAAACAAAGAAGTTGCATCCCAAGCCGAGCGAACGGAAACTTCAGTGGCTGCCTGAGCAAGTAAAGGGACAAATGAAGCCGGAATGATGAAAATGGAAGAACAACAAAGAAATCTGGGAAGAAAAGATAAATTATTATGGATTATATGGAAAGTGTTTACAAATGAGAAATACATCACAATAACAATATTATTATTATTAACAATAATAATAATAATAATAATAATAATAATAATAATAATAATAATAATAATAATAATTAGATGATAATATAAAAAATAACAAATTTAGAAATTAAAAATACGTTTCGTTTATCATTGATGGAAAAAATGCACATTTGCTACTTAAAAGCAAATTCCATCTTGACTCTCATTCTAATGATCGTTAGAAAAGTAGACGAAAACGACGATGAGGGTGAGGGTTATTCTTCGTAGGGTACTAAAAGTTCCAACACTTTTATTTCGAAATCAAATTGCATACTTTTTGAAGGACAAATAGCATTTTAAAACTATGTACAACATAAATTATATTCACGAATATGTTTAATAAAACATTAACCTCAAATGTTTGTAATCGGAAATAAGGTAATACAGATGTGATAAATTATACGTTCAATATATCAGAAAGAAAACATTAAATAAAGAAATAGAAAATACTTTAAGACCAATAAATCTTGATAAAACACTTTATACATCAACGTCTGTGTTTTGCGGGAAAAATTATATTTATTAAGCGATATTGAATTTAAATAATTTGATAATCATGGGGTTTATTTTATGAAGAGTTATGAGTAACGTTTTAACTTGTTTAAATTGTCTTTTAAATAAAACGGTGTAGACATTCTGACTATGACTCTATGAAATTCTACAAGTCAACCCCATAGATACATTTCGAAGGAAAATCGCCATCTAAGAAGACTAATTCTATTCGCACCCAAAGAAAACATTATTCATGATACATTTAAATCAGAAAATGTACACAAAATACAGATTTTAAAAAAATACCATGTCCTGGTGAGGCTGGATTTCACGTTGTTTCTGTTCTTTCATGTTGCATGTAAGTCATCGTTGCGACACGAATTCATGATGACTGGCTGGCACTGTGCCAGACCACAGTTCACACGATGTGCACGAAGCAATGACAAATGCAGTGGCATCGGCGAGTAAACAGCAAATGTCAGAATCTGTGATGCAAAGAAGATGAAAAAAAACTTGCTGAACTTCTTTTCTGAAAATAAAATTAATAATGATAATATTAAAAGCACTTAATGAACACTTAAGAATCGATCTTAGATATTGTTATGCAGAAGGCAAATTGAGATGGCGGACAAGGTAACTAGCTTACTAAACTTTGAAGGCACTGCGCTCAGAGCAAATAACGCGAGAGTTAGTAAGTAAAGGTTGTTCAACAGCTCGGGAATATCAGTACATCACTCGAAGCTTGGAAATCTCAATATGTGTCTGATGTGGATTTACGGTCCTACAAAATTCCAGCATTTAATGTTGTTTAAAAACATTCACACACCCTCTTCTACTCTTCATAAATAACGACTCCAATTAGACACCCACAAACAAAACAATAAAATACTTGGACTTAAACTTCGATACTCTACTCAACTGGAAGCAACATACAGAGGTAAAATCTCAGCCAGCCAAAACTGAACTAATTCAACAACGACCCTTACAGAATCAACACAGTCACCTCTCCACATCTAATGCACTATTACTCCACAAATCAATAATCCAGCCGACTCTACTTTATGCTTGCCCCATCTGCACCAACGCTGCCAATACAAACCTAAACAAAATGCAAGTGATCCAAAATAAAATCTTAAGATTACTCACAAAAGCGCCTTGGTTCAACATTGACAACCAACTGCATAATGATTTGAATAGAAACACAATAAAAAATCAAATAGCCTACCTCGCACACAATTTTTATACAAACCTCACCAAGCATCATCCTTCTATAAACTGGGCAAAAACCCCAATTATCCAACAAGAATTAATAACAGATATCCTTTTAATTCATTCTATAAAATGTTCGCAAACCTGAAATAATACTAATCTGAGGTGCTTTCTCCTTCCTCTCCCGCTATATATGCTATTTTTTTAATAATTGTTATGTGTATAATTTTAAGTTAGTTTAAGTTAGTATAAGATAGATTAAGACCATCAAATATTTGTACAGTTAATATGTAAACTGAACAATGTAATGTCAACCAATATTAAAAAAAATCTTGTCATATTACCAAATATTTAACATCGCGCATAGAAATATATTAAATTTATGACAGATGTGTAAGATTCCAACCAATATGCACACGTGTTCATTCATTTGGCTTCATGAGCAAAATTGTTTGAATATTATGTTTTATAAAATCATGATGTGTGTATTTTTAATCTTGTATGTTGCTTCTAATTGTACCAGAAGATGGAGAAGCACCTTGAGCTCCGAAACATATATTTGAAGAAATAAAACACAAACTGCTTATATTAATTTTATTGAATATTTTATTGTCTGGAAAGAAAATATAAACCTCATTGTGTATAATATAAAATTAGAAACTTTATCATTAAACATTCTTTGTTGTGTTGGTAGCGGAGTAAGATACTCGGAGATAAAGTACTCAATATGCCTTCACGGGTGTAATGAATTCGAAAGGTCCGCAAGAGTATTAATTATATCAGTACGTGTTTTGTTTCAGGTCTATAAACACAAAGCGTTGATCTAGTAAAGCATAAATTAGTATTAATTGAAAAATAACAAATCAACGAATGAATTGCTACAACATAAGAACTGACTATTACTAATACTTACTCAAACAGATAAAACAATGTAACAGTAATTGTCCACATGAGTTTGTTTTCATAGTGAAGTTTAAAACGTATCTATACGTTCTGTTTGTCATCTATAACACGGTTTTAACATATTTACGGAAATAACATGTTTTATTAAGTAAAACATTATAAGACGTTATATTTAAACATTTGTAGCCGTTTTTAAGAAAATTATTTTTTTAGAAATTGCATAAAAGGTACCCCCGGATAAGATGGTAAAAAGTTTCCCAAACCAAATTACATATGAGGGATTACATTATAATTCTAACTTAAAAATAATATGTTTGAAATGTTTCTTAGCCCCCATCGGACCACTCACACCCCTCTACAGCCAAAAACGTGTTTTTTAATCTTTTTTAAACACTATTTTATCTGACTGAAAAATATGATAAATAAGAAGACAATTTATACTATCAGAAAAAATATTTTTTGATATTTTCTCAGACCCAAATTCAAACTCAAAAAAATATTTTTGAAAACAAATAACAAAATATTTTTTTATTGTCTTAGAAACATGGAACAGGCTCGAAACAAATCTTAAACGTTTCTTTAAAAACACAAATTGTTGTCAATTTTTTCAGATTTTTTCTACTTCGAAAATGACGGCAACAGTTCTGCGCATTTATTTTTGTGTTTATTATACATTTGTATACATTGTTAAGGCATCCAGTAATGTTTTTATTTTGGAATTTAGTTACAAATTATCATTTTTTAAAATCTTTCTAATTCTTTGCGTAAGTATATCATACGCTAAGGAAAAACGATAATTTTTGGCAGTTTATAAGAAACCATCGACACCAAACTTTGAAAGTGTATCACTGGTGGACAGAGAATTACACCCCATCCTACATCGAAAAGATTTCAGAAGAAAAAAATAAAACAAATTTGCAGATTATGACATACAAAAGAAAGATTATTGCCACACATTATAATCCCGAAAAACTCGGAAGCGACTAGGCCTCCTAAGTTTTTTACACTAGGTTTGCGTGTCTCAGAGGGACACAACTTTTTTTGAGGACAAGTAAATTCTGAAGATGACGTGTTATGGAGGACGGGTAGATGACAAATGGGAAAATTATGAGGGACATTTCGGATGCAGGTGAAGGATAGATGGGCGACAGAGGGGAAATCAAGGGGGAAAGGCTGGATCCGGATTATGTTCTTAGGCAGTATTCTACAAAATACGACTTTTATGATCATCCTTTTTTTCAATTTTGCGTATTTGGTTCTTTTGAGTGCCTTCTCTCCATAGCATACGTAGGCAGAAAAGAGAAGACGAAATCAATGTAAAATTAAATTGAAGGAAAATACCGAAATGATCTTTCACGATAAAATTAAAAATAAACATTTTATTTCCTGTGAATTTTTATCTAAATATTCAGCAATATTGGAATTCGTTCTCTTGCACAGTACCGGGTCTCTGATTCTATAAATCACATTTCGGGAGATGGGTGTTCGCAGTTGCGTGGTACATTAAATTAATTTTCAGTTTTTTTCTTATATTTTTCTTCTTTTTTTTATTTATTAGTTGTGGCAACTCACGATTCAACGCGTCTCCTAACCCCTTCTTGGGTGTTGAGCGCTATTGGAGTAATATTTCTACGTATATTCTGGAGTAATCCTCCGTTACTGTATACATTTATGTCCGTCACGTCTCGTCGCAGTCAGTTGTCAAGAGGACCGCCCAAAAACTTTAATTTTTGTAATTTTCAAAAACTCAGAGATTTCATCCAAAATGAGACTTGTACCATTCTCGGAAGTGTTCATTACGTTATTAGATGGCCAAGTTTAATAAAAAATTGTAGCCTATTCCTGAAAATTTTGAAAATGTTTTTGAGGTCTCTGGTAGAGAACCCCCCAAAATATAAATATCCTTTTCTAACTCAGAGGGCCTAGAGTTCGTTGAAATCGATCGGGGAATATCAATTTTGGGAAAATCGTCTGAACGGTTTTGGGCACTAGTTTTGACTACGGACGGTGAACGCATAGTTGTTTTGCCGTCAATTGTGTTTTCGAGATCAAGGACCCACAAATATGAATTCTGACTATATGTGTTAGAGGAAGGAATGAACTCTCCCCCCTTCTCTCTCTCTCTCTCTCTCTCTCTCTCTCTCTCACACACACACACACACACACACACACACACACACACACACACACTACACGATTTATCCACTTTGCTACCAGGGACCGGCAAGAAGTCACGTTTCTCTGTTGAAAATTCGCCTTTTACTAGCGCAGGATTCCATACTTTCTCTTCTTACGATGTAAGGACAAGACTGCAAAAACGGGAATTATCCGTCTTTATTTCAATACGGTTTAAAAACTATCCATTTTCGTAATTACTCGAATTAACTCCATATGAAATTAAAGAACATAAAATTGACTACATGTCAAGTGTCCAAGTTTTTTTCTAGGATCAATGGTATCGCCATTAGTATATGTAGTTAATTATGTGAAAAAGAAAATTAATATTTCGATGGACGATCAATTACACCTTCACTGACGTGTAGGTTTTGAAGGATCTGGTTTTCGTAGAATCGTCTACATACGAATATCATTAGTGGCTTTTTTATTACTGCATGCATTTTGAATTATTTTGAAATCGCTTAAAAAATGATTTCTACCCATTTCTGCCACAAACCACCTGTTTCCAGACCATATTCTTGTTGGCAAACCTGAACATCCTCCGTATAGCTTTCAAACGAATAAAAACAGAGCAATTCAGTGTCCACGTTCAATACGTCATCAATTGTTTTTTTATCTCTTAGAGTTTTTTTTTACACAAGGTTATGTCAGTAACGATTATGTTGGATATGTGTCAAAATATCAATCTCAAGCAAAGTTGTTTTTATGGCTTCTCTTAAGTGCTTAGACAAATAAAAGGTCTATAAAATGTGTGTATATAGTGCTTGACAATACAATGATGCATACGACGTCAAAAAAAATTCTTCCTAGCACGAATAATAAAATTCAGTTAATAACAATGATAATTACAATGTTTTTATATGCAGGAATGACATGCAAACTAGTGAAGGAAAACGCAGACACTCCCATAATGGACACTGCTTTGTCCTTAGATACAACAAATAAGTCCATGATTGTAGGTGACAAGGATATAGTAGATCTGTTTGTAATAATAGGAGATTTCTAAAAGTATGCAAATGTGTTCTTTTTGAAACCTGAGAAAGACCCGCGTTTTGACGCAAATTTTCCTGTTTGCTGGCATAAGTGAAACAATTGCCGATAACTTTGTTTTCTCACAAGCAGTGAGTGGTTGGAAAAACACTTCGGCATTGGTTAAGCACGGAAATGTGAATTTCTGACAAACGACGAAAATTAATCTTTCATACTATAAACTTATTCAAACTCTCCAACGCAACTAATGAAATGGTTGCTGATGTTGGTGAACTTTTTCTGGTTTCACTATGCATTTCCAGTGGGAAGAACATGCCATTACTCAACCAGTTTAGATCTGTCTGCTAAATTTGCATTCAGTTACAACGCAAATATTGCTGCACTACCACTCGGTATTCAGGTTTTTACTAGCTGTTTAGTGAGTTTACCGAGTGATTTGTCCAGAAGTAAATTAAGATATTCTGATCTCTTTGCGCTGACGCCACAGTAATGCCTCCACAGGTACACAGTACTCGCGTCGTTTGGTACACAATCGACTGGTGTGACAATCGCAAGTCGCATTCTCAGCCACGTACGACTATGATATAATAGGTTACTACACTGCAGCTGCGGTGTAGCAGCACTTTTGAAGAGTTTACCATCAGGTTTAGCAACGGCTAAATGTAGAAAAATCCAGGAGAGAGGAGATGGAAAAATACGAAAAGTGGTCTTCGTCTGTGACAACAAATTTTTAGTACCACAAACTCCACCAGTTTTATTGATGATTCTTTCCAGCAAATGCTCCAAAAACTGCAGAAAAGTGATTGCAGGAAGACAGGGGTGTAATGATGTAACTTAAGTCTCACCTCAACAAGAGAAATGTTGCGACAATATGACATCGTTTCAAAAATGATCTGAATGGAGAATTATACCGAGAACAAGGGTAACGAAGTGAAGTTATTGAACCTGAGAAACCAGTAGAGGAGGACGTTGATATTCTTCATGATATTAGATAATAAAAAAACATAATACACAAGAGGTATATAAGTCCTGCTAACGCCGTTTGTATGTTGCAGATATGTGTGAAAGCCAAGGCCTTCGAAACCAACGCGTCAGTGCAGTTCGTATCTTCCAAAATATTAATTTTCTACTTCACATTCTTAATTACTTACTTCTCTTTTACCAATTAAAATGTAAAATGATTCACTAGGCCTCGTATTTATTTGCGCAGAACATCATTGGATGTAAATTATATAGAAAGTTTGTGAGGGAGGTTAAGTGGAGAGCCATTTTCACAGTATTATCCAGAAATATTTTGCACACTAACGGTGCCACCATTGGTCCCAGAGGAAAACTTTGAGCACATAAAATGTAGGCAATTTTATCCTTGTTAATTTAATATCAGGTAAATATTTAAGAAAAATGGATAATTTTAAAATAATTTTGAGGTAAAATGGGATAATTCCCGTTTTTCTTGTAGCTCTAAATTTGCGGGTATCTCACATTAAATGTAAGTAATCTTCTTTTCTTTTATTTCATATAGAATTATTCTTTACGAAAAATGAATGGCTCTTTAGTTATTTTGAAAATACGTGATTTTTTTTATTTTTTGCTTAGAAATCATGTTTCCGGGCATTCTTATTGAAAAACTTGATATTCGTGTTCAGAGACCCAAAAAACAAACAGAAACCAAATATCAAAACTACAAAATTTTTTTTTCACTATTTGCCCTCCTTTTGTGCACCATTTTACTGCACTACCTGCGGTTCCAGAAAAAATCTTGGTGTGTCACAAAAATTTGGCAGTATCCAAGCAGTAGGGATACACATCATATTAAAAGTTTAATTTTTTAATTAGCTTCAACTATTTTATAACTATTTATTAATTAGTATTTATACTAACTTTAATATTTTTGTTACAATTAAAACAGCTTTAAAAACGTCAAAAATTAATATTTAAATTTTGTTATATTAAATAGCTTTATTTTGAATGAACAAACAGGATGATTCCTATTAAATGTTCTTTGAATATATTTATCTTTCTTGAATTTGAAACTGAATTTTTAATTTCGGGAAATACTTTACCTGAAGCTCCTGAGACATTTTCCAAATTCCCATGAAAATGGCTCCATTGTTTTTGATTAATTTTTTTGTTAGATAGGTTCGTTGATTCCTGGCGAGTCAAAAGCTTCAGTCTTCAGTGCCGTAAGTGTAGTGCATGCTTCTTTCCTCTGGAGATGGCGGTGATCCTCCCTCGCTGGATGGCCAGATCCGGCGTCGACCTACCGTCGGCGAGCGGGGCTTCCCCCTAACCAGGACTCTCCCACCAGCGGGGCACCGCCCCAACCGGAACAATCTCTAAGCCCCCAACCGGTCTCCCGGAATATGTGGCAGTGTAGTGCATGTTAGTGTAAGTGTATGTGTGTAGGGGAAGAGGATAGGACAAGGAAGAGATCGCGCGCGGTCCGTGGCCCGTTTGTTAGGGTGCTGCTCCGGCATTCGCCTGGTGTTGATCGGAGAAACCACGGAACACTACCGATCGGAGCAACCGGCCGCTAGAATTCTCCTCCAGATAGCGACTGAATTCGTCCTAGCTGAAAAGCTAATGTCGAAAATTCTGCCGGCGTCAGGACTCGAACCTAGGACCTCGCGGTCAAAGGCGCTGCAGTGATACCAATTGATGCACTGAAGGTTTGAAGGACATTTAAGGGAATGGTGCATGTCTCATGTTCGTTGAAAACAGATTTTTGAAAAATTGCAAAAGTTCACAACTTTTTCAGTCTTCCTACAACTATTAAACAACAAATTATTAAATATAGAGATTTTTTTCTAAACGAAATCTGTTCCTTAATGATAGATTTTGAAATAAGATCATGTACAATTTTTCGAGAATTTGAGTATTTTTGCAGAATTTTGCGTGATAATACGAGCGAGAAAGTAAGTACTGTTTTAGCACCACTAGTTTTTTCTTTCCTTTTGTTTTCTCTCTCATGATATCTTATTTTTTAATGTTCAGTCTGAAGCCGTCGTCCCGATTGGTTTCTTGGGTCAGTCGCTTAATGTATATGCCGGGATGCATTAAGCATGACATACATACATGAAACCCCTTATAGTCTACAACACCACAGCAATTCGCTCCATCAGGGGGACTGACACTGCCATGACGAATCCGAGAGCCTAACTGGGGGCCACCTGAACTAGGGTCCAGGCGGCTCGGAGCCCCCATCCCGTCTCTCCAATGTTTACCGCCAGCTCACAACGTGGGTAACGCCGATACTGGAGCAATCTGACGGACTTTAAAACCTAGTTACTGGATCTCCCGTCGGACTTTAAAAGTGGGATCCAGAATACTCCGAAAAGCATCCTTCTCCCAATACTGCCCCAAGGTCGACGCGCTATACGTCCAACTGGTGGGTGGCCGGTCATCGATCCACCAGGAGTTTAGCATCTCCTTCTCACTGTCTGCACCTTCAAGCTAACGACGTGAGTGGCCACCCGATTGGTCTCCCGACTCGAGTGATAGTGAAGTACAGTGTCCGTGCAAGGGTGTGCATGAAAGGGTCGAAGGAGGGCACTCATCGAAACTCTAGCCGTAGGATCTCCCGGTCAACGATGCTTCACAGGCTCTATTGACACTGATTGTAAAACACTGATTGTACTGAGTTGTAATAGCCGGTTGGGATTTGAAGCATTGTATGTCAGCGGATTTCTTATCACAATGCACTTGAGGCGAGTATTAATAATCGTGGCAAGAAAGTCGTCGTGACGAAGCAGTCGCGCATGAGGCTGGCAGTGCGCCAGACGACGTGCGTACAGCAATGAAGGTGGCGGTGGCGGCGGTGGCGCCGGCGAGACGAAGGCGGCGCTGGCCGTCGGCGTTGGAGGTTTTGCGGTGGCCGCAAACTGCCGTCTGCGGTGCGCCCGCCCCGTGGCGGCGGTGGGGGCGGCGGCGGCGGTGGTGGCGGCGGCGGTGGCGGCGGTGGCGGCGGCGGTGGCGGCGGTGGCGGCGATAACTGTGGCGGCGGCGGTTGGCGGCGGCGGTTGGCGGCGGCGGCGGCGGCGGCGGCGGCGGTGTGGCGGCGGCGGCGATGGTGGCGGCGACACGTTTTTTGGCCGCGACTTCGCAAAATTCGGTTCGAGGCGTGGCGCTCTGGGACTGCCCGAGGGCGATATACGGGAAAGTAGTTCTCGCTGAGCATGCCACGTGCAGAATCGCCTACTATTTAACAATCAGCCGCGGTGTGACACTTAATGCAAAAGGATGGAGAGCAGCTATCTGAAATGATTAAGTGAGGGCGGTTTCGAAGCGTTTGCTGCTGATACAATTTGTGCAGTTTCACAACGTGCCAATTGGTTTATATCTGCGTGGTTCGTGAAAACAGTAGATGTTTTGTTTGAGAAATGCCATCCAATATTTTTTAACTTTATTTAATTTTCTGCGTTTGTTGATTGAGTAGTAATGGCTATTGTTTTTATT
The DNA here is from genome assembly GCA_011170035.1 of Teleogryllus occipitalis. NCBI lineage: Eukaryota > Metazoa > Arthropoda > Insecta > Orthoptera > Gryllidae > Teleogryllus > Teleogryllus occipitalis. The sequence continues at coordinate 27,754 of BLKR01015313.1, read as the reverse complement.
TAAGTAGTATATGACTTAGTGTAGGGATCACAGAATTTTGAAAATGTGCACACAATTCACTTTTCCCCATAGCACGTCATACGCAGTTTGAACTGTTTTTTGATGTAAAATAAATAAAATAAAAGAGAGTGGCATTCAAGAGTAAATTAATTTTATTCACTTCTTAAAAAGCCATCGTCCATTCCAGTTCTAAACAAACAAAAGTGTACACAGTTCTTATTTGTTAAATTGTTAAGCGTCAGTGATAATATATTGTATCCTCTATGTTCGATATTCGCTTTTCACACAGTTTTGTAGTAAGCCTAACGAAAATGTTAAATAGGACGCTACATTGCTTCGTGAAAAATTGAGGACCCAACTTAGAGTACTCTTTTATATTAGTGTTTTTGTGTGCTTGAAAAAACGATCTTGGGTTGTATCAGACCACGTACTTGAGACTGAACTAATGAATCTATAAAGGTTCTATTTCTGTACGTGTTATTATTCGCGTTTTCATTTATGTCATTTAAAGCTACTGTTTGCAGAGCATTACAAAGGCTATTCGTTAGTGACATGAACGTGTTTTCTGAACATTGAGAGTCTTGATTACAATAATTATTACATTGTGAAGGAGTATAAATCACAGCATACGACGCAAAAGAGAAACTGTCATTTTTTAATTGTTCGTAAAAAGGTTGAATTCAAGTACTGCAGATTTATTTAAGAAAACTCAAGAGTGTTTTTTGTAAGTAATATTTTAAAATTCACATCTCGCGGATTTGTGGTTCTACCTTACCATGTGCACTAGCACTCACAGATTGTTATCATATTTCGAAGGACGTGATCCCGTTTCGCATGGCTTCCTGAAGATGATTCTCATTATCATTCTGAATGAAGCGAAGAACTATCTCAAATAATTGTCCAGAAAATCCACTTCGCGGTTATTTGTAAGACGGGATGCCCTTCAATTTCCTTCGCGAAATAAAATCACAAATATCAAGACAAGTTACTTTCAAACGAGAATGATTCACACTCTTATTTCGTTCATTGAACCTGCATATTTCCTTCCCGAAAACTAACCGCACTTCAACCATCTTAACATTTTTGGTTTTGTAGATTCAAATCTGCTGCTTTTTATATGTTTCTGTTGAATTATTCGTAAGGCGTAGCATTCTAATTGCTTTTGGTTGAAGTCATGTAGACACAGTGGTCTCAAGAAAACCTTTTTAAGGTTTCTTAGTTTGGTTGCTATGCATATCAAAGAAGTTCTGTGGTTCTACAACATGCCGATAGGGTAAGCAATTAGTCACAAAGGACACCGTCATGTTGAAGCAAGTGGTTTTTCTTCGTCACGAATGAATTACGTAAAAAAAGAGATAAATTATAGAAATTGATCGTCTCGGAGGACAAATCAATATATATATATATATATATATATATATATATATATATATATATATATATATATATATATATATATCTTTTCAATTAAGTATCATATAATTTCACATCAATGTACAAAACGACAAATATAAGAATGTGCAACACTCTGTTAATTAATTGATTGATAAACTTACGTCTTTTTCATGGTTAACTAAATACATTAAAAAGAAATGCAGTAATTTGATTATCAATTATAAAATATACTCTCTTCAAAGAGGATATTACAAAAAAACATATTACCGAGAAACGATGTTTTAGAGTGCAGTAAAATATGTTGCATCACTTCATTTATAGTCGATGATGAGCTGATGAGAAACACCCCCCCATTCAAAGCACAAAAGATGACAAAAAGTCGTAGCGGCCTGCCACCCCGCCGGGGTCCCTCGTCGGAGGCGGTGGCGCGGCGCGTGCAAGGCGCGCTCTCCTAATCCGCCAATCAACTAATCCGCTCCGGGGCACTGGCCACGCGACCGAATCGCGCGTGGCGCCTCCTTTGTGGCGCGGTGACCTCCGCTCGACCGGACACGCAGCGCGCGCGTCACCGCCTCGGGGCGGCGCGGCGCGGCGCGGCGCGGCGTGGCCGTGGAGCCGTGTTCCGATGTTTAATTCCCATTGAGGGCCGCGCCGCGCCGAGCCGCCGCCGCCTCGCCCCCTCGGAACATGTGCCGGCGAAGGCCGTGAGGGCGAGACAGGGGCGGGGACGGGGAGGCGTACAATGATCTCAACTGGGTGCTCATGCGGGCATAGACAATTTTTCTAAAATCAACATATTTAACCATAAATTTGTTATTATTATTATTATTATTATTATTATTATTATTATTATTATTATTATTATTATTATTATTGTTTTTGTTGTAGTTGTTCTTCTTATATATGCCATTTCCGACCACGCTACATGTTCTCTTCCGGGGCCTAGTCATATTAATCCCGGAGAGAGATTATTGTGTGTCATCAGGGAGGATCAGCTCTTCCGTTGTATCCCTTGGTAAGACAAGGTTGTTAAGCCTTGAAAACAAAGGTCTGGATGGCCGTCCCGGGGATAGAACCCAGGCCTCCCGACTGCGAATTCGGCGCGCTATGCCCTGAGCCGTCACTCGGTTTATTATTATTATTATTATTATTATTATTATTATTATTATTATTATTATTATTATTATTATTATTATTATTATTATTATTATTATTATTGTTATTATTATTAATATTATTAGTATCATCATCTTTTTCTTCGTCTTCGTCTTCGTCTTCTTCATATTTTCCCAACATTTTAACTAGAAACAGTTAAATGATAAATAAAAATTTCAAAAAAAGAAGATTCGAGGTTAAAAAAATAATTTCAAGTTATTTGAATTTCCTTAAAAGCATCTTCCTTCCCTGCAGTGCTTTCCAGAGCAATGACGAGTGACGACGGTGGCGGCTCCCTCGCCTCATGCGCACCCCCGCTGCGAACCCCGTGGCCATGCACGCGCGGACAGGCGGGGGCCTTACGCGGGGACGGGCGCGGGGGCGGGCGCGGGGGCCGGCGCGAGCGCGGGGGCGGGCGCGGGGCGGGCGCGGGGGCGGGGGATGGCGCAGGCGCGGGGCGGGGGCTGGGACGGAGGCGGGCGCGGGGGTTGGGGCGGGCGCGGGGGCGAGAAAAGGGGCGGACGCAGCGAGGGCGACGGCGGCGTTGGGACGTCGTGACGCGCGGCCCAAAATTGGTGACACAGAAGATGCGACGGGAAGAAGTGAAACGATGCAGATAATGGAGTGGGTTGGTGTTGCGAGGTGTGGACGACAAGGATGAGTGAATGGAACATGTGGGGGAGGTGGTTGTGAAAACGGTGGAAAGAAATGAATCGAATGAGATATCAGAACGAAATGGAGACGATGGTGTGGAATGGAAATTAGAGGGACCATAGAGTAAAGAATTACCTCTTCACTCTATGTCTTTCTCGTCTTTACTCTTTACTCTTACCTCTTTAGTCTATGGTGGGACCATGAACTGGAAGAATAGGGAGGCGGGCGGGTGGCATTCCTGTTGCTGATGAATAAAATTTTCCCTTTTTTCTGGCATTCAATAGGAATGGGACCAAAGAGGTGTTGGAATGGGAAGGAATGTAACTTGTAGATTGATGAGTCAAGGATCTCTGATATGACGTGTTGGAACCGATGGCGGTGGGCGTGGTCACTTGACCGTGGGAATGAGTTGTCTCTGTCGATGGCAGGTTGTGGTCAATAGGCAAGAGAGGAGAGCAATGTCTGGCGAATGAGCGATGGGAAGTCAGGATCAGATCAGTAGCTTTCAATAGTATTCTTCCATAGTAATGCAACACAATTTTCTTCCATGTGGCATTCGTTCCAATTTTATAAAGTTTTTTTGTTTATAAGTTCAGTTAAGGCATAAGGAAATGTACTTATTACTTCAAATATCTAGATTCGACTTGTAATTGTCATTTCGTATCACTTATCGCTGTTAGCATGTAATTTAAAATTGTACAATTATAATGGAAATTGAACGACGATTTTGCAACAGCAGAGACCGTTCAAGGGATAATGAACGCAATGTCCAGTCGCTTTGATAATCGAAATGAAGATCATCGTGACATTATCGCATATGAGTATAAAAAACAATAGCTACGCAATGACGAATAAAACTGCAAATGGGATTTTACAGGACTAAATGGCACTACATTGACGAATATTTTGGGAACAAAGGGAATTGAAACAGCTGTAGTAGTGAAATAAAAACAAGAATGACAAAAGAAAGGTTAAGCTGTGACGTCTAGGCCGAACTTCGTCAGGTCACACGGTGACCTACAAACACAATGGAAAAAGTGTCGCTATTGTAACGGAAGGACGGTTCACGTGAAAGTGGAAAAAAATATAATAATTGAGGAGATGTATGGAAAAGTAGCGTAACTCGCTTTAAGGCGGTGTTCCGTTTGTAGCTTATGTTGTTCATTAGATTTCCAATCATATGAATAACTTGCTAAAAGTTCAAATAAATGACACTAGAACGCAGGTAAATGCAGTGAACAAAATATGAGCCGAAGCCGTTGGTCCATTGATCTGCAAGTGATGTTTGTTGCAAACTACTTCCGTGCCAATTATTTGTGCTGCTTGTATTCCCTAGTTCCAATAATCGTTGTAATTCATTACTGTTATTTTAACTCAAGACTTTTAAGTTTGATTTTTGTGTTGCTTATATTGTAGCGATAATTATTGTACTGGATTAAATAATGAGTGGCGAGGTAGAAACTTATCCTGAAACTCGTTTTTAATCTATTTCAATCAGTATTATTTTCTTGTATAAAATACGAATGAATAAGAATATATTTTTTAATTTTTTTAAATTGCTGACACTATTGTATAAAAAATGTAGTACCTCATCCAACAAGTTTCAAATTAGTCTCGAGAACAAAGCCATACATGAAAATATGAAAATAATCCAATAAGCATAAAGAACAACGACTTACGTACACAGCTGCTTATGTTGTTTTATTTACATTAGGAATACCCTTCCTGTAAATCTAGTGGTTGCATCGCGTTTCCAATGGAACCAACTATTCAAAATATTGATTCTGTAATAATGTAATAATGATTATATATCAATGAAGGAAATAATGTACAACCACATGTGAATACTTTACTCATTTTTCTCGAAAACGTGTTTTCGGGGTTAAGCCATTCAACTCCTCAAATCATTGACAATTGACTCTACACAAGACGTTTGAGCAGTCAATTTGCGTTTCAACGGGTGCTTTGTTGCATGTAGTTGAAATTTGACTAGTGACGTTTTGTACATCAGAAGGTCTTAAATTCGAATTCCGACGGCAGCCGATATTCGTTTCGAACTCGTTCTACCACGTCCGAATAACCTAAAATCTACATTTTCAACATTTCGGCATGAATGGCCAATACGCGTGATGGCGACCACAGGAGAATCTATAGATAAAGTGTCAGTGGGTGAGAAGTTTAATCATATTATATAGAATGTTGGAAATTATTAGAGGAGTGTTATTATAACCATTTATATATTTGTTTAATAGAAAGTTTGCAATTCCTACAATTATTTTCCTTTAAGAAAAATTCTGAATGACTTGAAAGTAGTCACCCCCAAAAACGTTTTTCAGACAAAAAATTATAAATCACAAGGTGATTTGATTTTAAAGAGTTGCGTAACAATTCTTCATAATGTTTTTGGTTTCGATTGGCAGCATTTTTAGAATCTGAATTTATTTTTGGAGTAGTTTACCGCTAATAATATCGAATATAAAAATGCATTCAAGTCGATTTTTGATGTTTTGATGCTGTGTACATCATAATTGCTGAACAATATTGCAATTTCTACGCAAATCGGTAAAATCACCTATTTACTTCTTTTGCTTGGAGAAATGATTTCAACCATTTAATTTTCTCAAGATAAAGTCTTGGATTCTTCTTCCAGTACATCATATAAAAAATCATTTAAACTGGACGTGTTGGACCATCTCCTTCTCAGTAGACAATGCTTAAGTTGTTCTGCTGTGTCACAGGGGGAAAGAACAATACATTCATACAACGTTACTGTGGCGACAGTACAAAAAAGTAAATTTCATGTTCCATGAGAATGTCGAACTATTTACATTTCGTATAATGAGAATAGAAATTAATGAGTTAATCTGTCGTAATTTTCGCAAAGAAAATTTATGATTACAATACTGTGGGTATGTCTGCTACCCTTCTGACAGCTTATTACCTCAAAATCTCGCTGTTAATGCAGTTCCTCTGACTGAGAAGTCCTAGAGTTGGAGCCCCAACGGTGGCAGGATTTTCGATATTGCCAAGACAGCTCGGTCGAATTCAGCCGCTCTGTGGAGGTAAATACCAGCAACCGGCTGCTCTTATCGGTAGTTTTCTGTGGTTTCCTCGATCAATACCAGGCGAATGCCCGAGCAGTACTCGTACCCTAACAAATGGGCCATAGACCGCGCGCGAACTTTCTACCTCTTCCTTGTCCTATTCTCTTCCCTTACACACTTACACTCACATATACTACACTACCACTCTCGTGGGGAGATCAGTCTGGAGCTTAGAGATTGTCCCAGCTTTCGCGGTGCCTTGCTGGTGGGAGATACCTGGTTGGGAGAAATATCCGCAAGTCGACGTAGCTCGGCGCCGTATCTCCCCGGCCAGTGGGATCCCCGCTACCTCCTGCAATGTAAGCATGCACTTCTTTTAAGCACTAATGACCTTCATAGTTGACACGCCCGGAATCACTAGTCAATCAATCAAAATCTCGGGAAAGGTAATACATTTTATCTGTTTTACCTTCATGATTGAAAAAAGCGCTGGGTATCCTTTATTCTTTTTTAAAGCCTAAGTACTCCATGATGAAATGCAGTGTAACGCAATTTTTCAGAGTTGCTTATCAGTGTAATGTGCTTACACATATGTCCCCGTTTTCGTAAAGAAAGTTTTGTTAGCTCTGAGGAAACTAAGCATTTACGTGAAGAAAATTAAATTGTACTTAATGAAGTGTCAATAGTTTCTATTGTAGCAGCTTATTATATCAAGTATTCACGAAGAAACATTATGAAAGGTTAAGTTACAGAGCTGAGTGTGTTTTCTTGTAGGCGTTAAAGTAAGATAGGTCTCCTTGACAAACGAGATCCATGCCGCGGAATCCTGAATTCAAAATACAACATGATTTAGTATTTCTTTGTAATTATGGTTTGATTCAAAAACGTACTAATGCCAATAAATAAGCGTTTTGTAAGTGATAATCTATGCTCGGAAATTAAACTCTTCAGTTTAATAATCTTGCCGACACTTTTATTCACATTCCCAACAAATGTGCACGCATTGTTCTGATTCCATCTGTGATGTCAACTGAAAGCTATCTTATAACAATATTTCATTTCTTTCCTTCATATTTCTTCAATCTTACTGTTTAAGGATTCTGAAATTGCTACTCAATTGTCAGCATTGCTTTGCCTATGTTTTACACTACCATTGCCTTGATAATATATATATATATATATATATATATATATATATATATATATATATATATATATGAATCAGGTGTTTTTGTTTAAACAGACTTATAACAACACTTATACAACTTATAATAACAACACACCTAGCAGGAATCAAGCGTACGTTGCAACGAGGCTATATTAGACCACGCTGATCTGAAGAACCGAAGCAAGCGATTGCCCGGGCATGCACACCACGCCGATTTCCTGCATGTGCAAGAGCAATTGCCGTCTCTTACATCTTCGAACCCTTCTTAACTCGAAATCTAAAACCAAATTGGGCGCCGCGAAAACTACCAATTCCTTCCGCCAGGTGTCCTACCAATAGCGCCGCATTTTAAACCGACCCTAGTGGTCTTTATGTTTTTTATTGCTTACGGAAACGTTCTTTCTGAAAAATACCTTTGTGCAGCACATTCTTAACTTTAAGTAATATAGTGCATATATCGCCTAGTTTCTATCTTGCTTCAGTTGCCCAAATTTTAGCACTCACTCTCGAGAACGTAGGATATTATTTTACTGGAGAACGTAGTATATTATTATATTATAGAAGATGCAATGCATAAACTCTTTGTGGTTCGATGTATTTTTTCACACTGAAATATGTATTCGCATACGTGACTGACCTAGAATGAAAATTCTTAAATCTATGTTGTTCATTATTATATTACATAAAAGCAAAAACAGTAGGTGTATTTGTAATTTTTATTTCATAATAAATTTCAATATTACAACCCAATTTCCTACCACTCTCTTATTCATTTACATTGTTCAAAAATAGAATTTTCTGTTATGAAATTGCACTATAGACAATTTTGGGGCTATAAGTATACGACGTATTGTTACCTAAATTATCACTAAACCATGTCCATGATTTCTATGGATATCTCACACTCTTTGGCATATATTTCTTTCGATATTCGCTATATATAAGCTGAGCCTATGGTCAGAGACGATATGAAACGCAACTCGTCAGACTAGATCGCTTTTTCTCTATAACCTTTCGTCCAAGTTATATTCTCAATATACCATATTTTTAGCTGCAAATAATAGTCTTGTGTAATAAACGATTTGAATTTCCCCGACCTTGCATACTTGTTGATTTTATGAAGCTCTTGTTGCATTGCTTTTGTGGAAATTTTTCTCAAATTGTTCATTGATCTCAGCGGCCTGGCTGGGATTAAGCACGGAGCGGATGAAGCGGCGTCTTCCGGACTCTTGCAGTGACGGAGTTCCCGCAAATACCGAAAACCGCAAATGTGTCCCAAAAAAGGACTCAAAAAGAAAGAAAAACGAAAAGCAGTGGAAATAGTGGTCAAATGTTACATGCTCTTTTCGTACGTGAGAAAATCTATGTAAGACTGCAGGCCATGAAAATACCTTGAATCGAGAACGTGATCGAGAAAGAGGCGATTCGATACACAGGTCGCCAGTAACCCTTTCTGAAAACAATCATTTTGATACCATAAAGCAAAAACCGAACATCTCTGCTATATGCGGATACAAACTCTCATTCCTGTGTGCGCTATCACTCGTATCTGTCTTCCCAGATGTCAGCAGTATGATCATATACATTAAATTGGATTTCGCTGAAATCACGACGACCCCGTTCGTGCAAGTCGCTTTTGACCTTACGTTCCAAGGAGAAACTTGGTGACAGTAGGTATCGAGTCACAAATTTATCGAATTCCTCGGGACAAATATGGTTGAAAACTTCCCTTGCCTGCGGGCGACAAAGAATCCCGCCGCCAACGCATCCTCAACATTGCATTGGCAGTCCTCTCTCCATATCCCGTTTCCCTTCCTTGATCAGCGACATTGGTACATTATCACAGGAGATATTTGAGAAAGAATGAAAGCTGATGTGATCGCTCGATGGTTCATTACTGAGAAATTCGCTGCTAGCACTCACTTCTTTCCCATTGCGTCCTACTTACTCAAACTTGATTGCCGCAGTAGGGTTCGTGGAGCGAGTAGCGGCATAGCCGTAGTTGGTGCTTCGAACGTTGATTCCGTTGGAATTAAATGATCTTCAACAAATACGAAGCTTCATTTCTTTTTGGTTTCTTCTTCAAGTTCGTCGTTCTTCTTGTTGGTTTCTTCGTCAAGTTTTTAGAGTAGCGAAATTTGCTGTTATAATTTTGGTTTGTCGTTATATTTTGTGATCACGTTACACCCAATAGAGAAGATAGACATGCACGCCCAAGAATTCATCAAAGCGACCCCCAAACACGAAAGGTACAGTGAAAAAAGGCTTTAGAAAAAGTACCTCAAATAACCGCTTTTCTTACGAACCAAAGGGATAACAGATGCCCGAAGGCAAGGAAACGAATATTTTTGTCAAGGAAAAATGTATCTGGTTTTAGAAGCGATGTGTTGATATTATTTTTAGTGCTCATGTGACTCGAGTGAAAACTGTAATACAGCAGACACACAGGACCTAGAACCAAAAGTTTAAAGAGGCGTTTTAAAGAGAAATTCCAAAACTAGAGGTTAATATTCACATGTTACCCAAAATTTTAAGTAGAAGGATAATCTTTCTCGGAATGAAGACATTCTTGACTAGGTGACACTAGCTCAAATGATGTAACAGATATCTACAACTGAAGCCGACCAGGAAAAACAAAAACAAAATTGATAGAGATGTTTGTGACGAGAATGAGCAAAATGTAAGAAGAGATATTGGTATCGAATTAATCAGAAAAAATGAATAATGGTGAGAAAAACTGAAAATAGAGACATTAGGTAAAAAGTCACTTCCTCTACCATTAAAGTAAATAATTTCGTACTCGGTCTACCCTAGATCAAGTATGTATTACAAAAAAATCAACATACATTTGAATCATTTAAACAATTTTTCTTTGTTTCTTCAATGCAAATATGTGACTGCTAAAATTCACAGTTTTTCTATGTTGTTTATAATGGGCACGTTTGTTAATAAACCATTTGAACTGTTATATTGGGCCTACAATAGATATGTGTTTTGCTCTCCTTCGCAGATTGTTTTGCGACTGTAAATGGGTCCAAATTATACTTGTTATATCCAATATTCTAGTTTTTCATAATAATAATAATAATAATAATAATAATAATAATAATTATTATTATTATTATTATTATTATTATTGCAGATAAATATGGCTTTCAATATAGATTCTTTTGTTTAGGTCTTGTTTCTCGTGATTTTTTGCATATAAATATAAAAATTAAAAATACTAGTATAGTTCCTTTGAGTAGCTTACCTTTTACTATTGAGTCCCGATATACACAATTAAGTAATGCTCTATAACATTTTCTCAAAAAGTAAAAATCGCGTCACAAATTTTTCTTGACTAATATTTTCTAGCATCACATGAAGAGTAAAAAGTCAAATTAAAATTTTTCCTCTCCCTCAGCAAAAATCCGGATTGAATAATGGAGTGAATGGTATTATAAGGAGCCTCACACATCGACCGCTCCGGGTCCCCGCAAGGGTTATCTGGCCCTGACACTCGTCGTGGTTGATGGAAGAGGGTTTCACAACAATCCCACTCAATATGCAGGGATCCTTCAGCCAGAACTGATTTCCGAGCACTATTCCTCTTATTTGATGCTATCTTTCTTTTACGAGGGTAGGTGGAAATCTTCAAAAGACATGTGGCCCATACCACATGGCAGTGTGAGATTTTTACTCACGATAACCACTTCCCTAGGCTTCTTCACCCCCACGGAACCGCCGTTTGGCATTACTTCGCGGGGGTGAAAAGGCGTGCGCCTCCTAGCCTTTTGCATTATTTTAGGACGCCATTCTCATTCGCTCCTCGAGTCTTAGCTTCTTTATTCTTTGGGCCGCGAAGGCCGCCACTGCTTCCCACTTCTCCGTAGAAGCCAGCTTTCTGAGGTTGTCTTGCTTGATGCTATCTCTTAACTAAAGGCATTAACTGAAGTCGCTGTAGTGCCTCTGATAGGGAAATGCTGGGGTTCGTCTCCCGCCGGTGGCAAGATTTTCGCTATTAGTTAAATAGCTAGGTCGGATTCAGCCGCTGTCCGGAGGAGAAATGTAGCGGTCGGCTTCTCTGATCGGTAGTTTTCTGTGGTTTCTCCGATCAACGACAAGCACATGCCGGAGAAGTACCGTAACGAACAGGCCATGGACCACGCGCGATCTTTCCTTCCTCTTCCTTGTCTTATCCTTGTCCCATACTTATATACACTAACACTTACTTGCAGTGTACAAATAAGTCGGGATACCAGTCGGGAGCTTTGAGCATCTCCTGACTGGGGTGGTACATCGTTGGTGGTAGATACCTGGTTAGGAAAAACCTCGCAGGAAGCCGACGTGTTCTCAGCGCTGGATCTCATCAGCGGGAGAAGAAAACCGCCATCTGCTTTCCGGGCGCGTCAGCGAAATAATCTATCAATCACACGAAATATTCTATCAATTGATACACTGAATATGGTTACAGTGTCACAGATACTCCAGATAAACGAGCACTTACAATATAACCATAATAATTCTAGAGTCCTCTTTGGAATCTGTTAAATCGCACATTTTGCGAACTGACACACTTGAGAGTTCGAAGTACACTAATATTGATACTTAATATTTACAATGATAATAATATTTATTAGAAAATCATAATTGCAACAAAAGATTGCTACAGTTGCAGATCGATCAGTAGTACAAATTTGGGAAAAACTGTATTCCTACTGGAAAAGTGTAGACAGTGCCAGAACAAGTATCATGACCAAGTATTACGCCCATCAAAGTCTGGTGACTTTTGTTATTCTAGACAATTGTCTTTTCAGGAAAAGTACATTAATCATGTCTGTATCATGTAGGATCACATATCATGTAATCATGTAGGATCACATTTCATTCTACTATTAAAAATTCTGAGAAATTTAGAGTAAGATTCGATTTCTAATTCAAGGAACAGACTAGCAACGTTGACACTTCTTGAGTTACATTTAAAAATAAACTACCTGCTCATTTATTACTTAAAAAAAATTTTCTAGTCGTAAATTTACTTTAATGATATTTTTGTATGATTTTGCAAAATTAGATAAACGTCTTACTATTTCTGTATATTTCGATTGTGTGTTTGTAATAAATCACAGAAATGTGCATAAGCACTGAATTTCCTTGATTATACCATGAAGTAAATTGATAGAAAAAAATCTAAATCTTGACGGTCTTATTTATTGAATTGCATCCATGTTTTCAGGTGAGGCAACAAACAAACATGGCTGCTTTCCGTCGCATTGGTGCATCGATGGCAACACAAGTTGGCAACGCAGCGTGCATAATTCTTTCTGTGAGGAGAAACAAACAGTTACCTGGAAACGAAAAATATCTTTATGGCCTGTAATGAGTACCGTATAAAAGACGAACTCTGTCTGAGGGGAAAGAAACAGTACCGAACCGGAATCTCCAGCTCGAAGGTTGAAGGGGAAATCTCGAAAAAAGCTGACAAGGGAGGGAGAGATTCCTCGTTTTCTTCGAAGTTGCAAAAAAAATCGTATCAAATGATGCGAGGCGTCCCGAATAATGATAAACCCTTCTTTAGTAAACAGGATGTTACTAATTCTGTTTATTTATTTATTTATTTATTTATTTAATTATTTATTATAATTCTGTGATCCCTACACTAAGTCATATACTACTTAAATTTTGAATTTTGAAAGGGAGAAAAAAAAAACAAAAAAACTCCCATGTAATAAAATCTATTTTCAATATTTGTTATATTAATATTTGTTAGTAACATTCTGTAAACGATTCAAATCTTATCTATTTACGCGTTTTTTTGCCTATAGTTTTTTAAAGTTTAGCTCCTTGGGTGACTCGTGGGCATCACGCTAGCTTTGCACGGTGTGATCCCCTGTTTGATTCGCGATCGGGGCAAAAATAAAGCTGCAGCTTTATAAAAATCGTTTGTTTTTATTGCTGTATGACGAAAGAAAAGCTCGGGCTGTTCAAGTATACTAGATACGGTGAAGGGAATACATCATTCTCGACACATGTCTCCCTTAATCGCGGTCGGGGATAAATAAAAATATAGCCCAGGCTTGATAACATCGCTCAGTGGCAAAATTCGGATTAATCTGACCCTAAAATAGCAAATACGTAGTTTTATCTTTATTGGCTAATTCTTGCAAATGCTAGAGCTGCTTCTGGGTGCGTAGGCTTGCGAGTCTGTATGTGAGTGTGACTGTTAATGTGTATGACATCAAACGCAAACGTGTACGTTCGTGAGAGAACTCGAAGTCGAATACAACGCACAGAAAAATTAACCCTGCATTTGCGTTCATAATGTGCAATCACATGCGTCATTCTCTTCAGTGCCAATTCTTACATTGTACGAATATGCTACACTCACAGTTGGGCATCATTAGAAATTATGGAGTTTAAATACCCAACAACGCCTGTTCTGTGTTTGGAATATGTTCTGAAATATGTTTGTTTTCCTTTAAAACTGTAACGCCTGATTTTACATTGACCCTTACTTGTTGGTATATTTCCGACCAATAATGAAATATATGTTTTAAGCAAGGAATTTATTGCTTTCAAGTAAAATAAATTTTAATATCAATTTTATTTCAAAATGTATGAACATTTTGAATGCCTGAGCGAATTTACAATGCTTGAACGTATCACAAATGCATATCTAGGCATATCTACAACATTACTAGAAATTAATAGATCCATTCCTTTATATTTCAGACGCACAAACTCTAAAATTACACAAGTAAACACAAATAATACAAACGTGTTTACTTTGTAAATTGTTCGAGGAACGGAAACAGAGTATATTTTCCATTCCTCAAAAGCAAAAAAGAATTGAAAACTCAAGTAAATTGTACTATCGTCTGTATTCATCATCGGTACAGAAATAACGCCAATTACACATTCCACTCAAATAGAGTGTACAAAACTATAAATCAACTCGTATCGCACCCATATCGAGTGTGATCTTTGGCACAGAGTCATAGGAATCCACTCTCAGGCGAGTTAACGTCGTCCCAGCGGAGGCGGGAGCGAGGGTCCGCAGAGAGCCGCCCGCAATGTAAATATCGCCGTTGATTTGCGCTACCTGACAGGCAGCTCCCTCCGACAAAGCGGCACCGTACACCTCCCAGCGCAAACAGTGGTGCGCCTGCAATTTTCGGCCGGCTCAATTTTCCGATACCGAAAAAACAACGCAAACCCCCTCTCAAAAATTAAACGCTGCAAGTTTTAATAGCGGCAATTAAAATATCATTTTTACCGGCGCACCGGACCCGTGCCGCGCAGCCGGCTCCTAATTGGTCACGCGAAACCTGGCGGTTCGACCTATCGAATCGAACGAGATCCTGTGTCTTTTTTTTTATTAATTTTTGTTATCTCCCTCCCCGCCCGCTGCTGCATCGCTCGGGTTGCGGGCTCGGGCCTGCGGCTCGAATACTCGTTAGCGGAGCGGTTTTTCGGAGAGGGCGGACAGAATAGCATGAATTTCGTTCGTTAGCGAACGTAAAAACCGGCGTTCTACGTAATAATCAGTGCGATGCAGCCGTTGCATTCGCAACTAGGAGGTATATTTACATTTATAATTATATTTACATTCTAAGCGATGCCATGTGATTTGACTTTTTACGCATAGGCACGTGTGTGAACTACGCTATTGGATTGTGAGGTTGGGCAGATAAGTTAATTATTTTCTTTTGCATTAAAAAAAACTGCTGTCATTGACAAAAGGTATATTAAGAAGATAAAATTGAAATTACTGTTTATGCATAAAATGTCAACAATCGGATATTAAAGTGTCATATTCGCTTCAGATTGGATTGGTCTGTTCAATCTTTTTTCGTTGGTACTTCTACTTTTGACATTCGTATCACACTTTTTTATATCTGATTTAATACTGTATCATCAATAGTTTTCTAATTTCATTAAATTACTTCTCTAAAATCTTGAGCATAAATTACTCCACTACTTCTTTACGACCGTGTATCTGAACCCATTGTAGGTTGCCATTCTTTGCAAAAGATATAAGTACTCAGGTATTGAAATTTAGAAAATGTTTGATTTACTGGTATTTTTGTGTTATATTTTGTATATATGTTTTACTTGTCATACTTCAATACCCATACGTAACTTGTTTAATGTTGATACTCGTTTCAAATTAAAATGTGCCTATAAAACCTACGATGACGCACCTGTGAAATTTCATATAAGACTATCCAAATTCAAAGCATATACGTTTTAATGCGAGTTTTACTTATTGTTCTTCTGTCTCTTTTTTGTTTGTTATGTAATTCACACTAAAAACTAAAAATATTTTTATCATAGAAATTAAATTTTAAGTATATAAAATGCATTACCAGCTCTCATCTTGTAAATTATAATATTTTATGGATATTTCATACATCGAATTGAAGTGTCAAAAATTGCAAGTATCTATTCGATCTATTAGCACTAAGATTAGATTATAAAATTGAAAATGTGGGGCTGTATTCTATTTCAATGTAGAGGAAATTTTTATCATCCGTTTGAAATGTAATTAGAATATGTAATCAGCTAATTTACCAGTTTTAAAATGCCGATGATTGTACACAATATAACGTAGCTTTTAAAACCATGCCTCTTCAACTGGATATGGTTCATACCGAGAACTAACCAATGGTATGCTCTAATTGGTTAAACTAAGAATTTGAAGAGCAGATTTGAAAACTTCGTGATAAGTATTTTTCCGATCAATAAAAATCTTTAAACAAACAAAATCCAAAATTTCGATTTATGAAATTATAGTTGTCGAGAAATTTCATGTGTATTTCATAGACTTAAAGTAACTGTTAGTAGATCTTCTCTAAAGTTTAGGCTCTGAAAGAGCAAAATTGTTCCGACCAAGATATCAAGACTTTGCAGGAACGGGAAGGAATTTTGTAACCTATACAATTGTGTCTATCTTTGTGAGAAACGAGTGGTACTAACACAGCACATGCTTTC
Source organism: Teleogryllus occipitalis (assembly GCA_011170035.1). NCBI lineage: Eukaryota > Metazoa > Arthropoda > Insecta > Orthoptera > Gryllidae > Teleogryllus > Teleogryllus occipitalis. The sequence goes on along the minus strand of BLKR01015313.1, from coordinate 11,362 downwards.
ATTATTTCCAACGGCTATGGAATATTATGAAACTACATGAACCTGCAGAAAGGTTGCCAAACAGCAATTTTCCTCACTCTGGGATTCGAACACATGTTCTTGGGCTTAGAATGCAATTAACGTTACCCCTACACGCTAACCTCAAAGAATAGAATCTCCCCCACGCTTCAAAACAAAGTTGAACATTTGCAATTGTAATTTTCAAAAACTCTGAGATTTTCACTAACATTATTTCAAGATAATTTTATATAACAGAGTTCACTAAGAAAATATCTTTTTAAAATATTGTAATTGTAGAAAGAGGGCGAAAAAAATTGACTTGCAATTTTAGAAAGTACAAGGTTGGACGAAAAACACCTTTTTTATAAGCGTACTTTGCTCTATTCAAGAAAGAACATAAAGACAAGTATTCCCGTTATTACCAGGACCGGTTATTTGATAAATTGCTTTATTTCAAATAAAAAATTCGCAAAAACTACTCACATAAAAAAATGTACACGGTCTTATTTAAAGATCTATTTTAAAGAACAAATGTCACAGAGAAAAATATCTGTTCTCAGTACTTTGGTTGTACGAACACGCCAAAAAATGTTGAACATTTGCAAATTTTAAGCGGCGTTTATTCTCCACGATGAAAATTAATTCAAAATTTCGAGCTACTTTTGAAAAAAATTGAAATGTTGAGGCTTCAGAATAAGCACCTTCATTATTCAAAATATTCGTTTCAAATTTGCAAGGCCTCGAGTTCTGGGACAGGGAGACAGACGTTTTGCCGTAAGCCAATTCTTGAGTATCAAGGACATAAAACGTGGATTGTCTCTGGTTTCGAAAATTACATATTCACATATAATGCGATAAAGTTATAGCACACCTACTTTAAATGAGAACGAAAAATTTAGGCATTTGTAATACTCTTCAAGTTAGGACTTGCACTCTGTACAGATTATGAATATACCTGTGCTTAGTATGCATGTTAACAGAGCTGTCTGGGAAAAAAGATGTTAGAAAAGTTCTGCAAACTTATTCTCCAAAAACACTGCATTCTCCATCTCTCTCCCCGTGTTCCGTCTTGTGAGATCACTGATTACATTACGCTTGCCGACCACTGGGATTACAGATGAAGAAGAAATCAAAACGTTGAAATTTTATGCAGGTGTCTCGTAAAGAACGGAACTGTGGGAATTGTATTGGTATTGGTTCCAGTTCAATAACTTTGGCTGGAACTATTGACTAGCTATGGTTGGACTTACTGTTACAATTTATTTTAGATCTAGGAACCAAAGTAATTGGATGTGACAAATTTATTTTGGATCGCACAACTATTATCGTATGTACTGCATCAAAACTAACTCCGATCAAAGCATTTCGATATTTCGTTCAAATCTTTTTCTGTCAGTGTACATAGGATAAACTATAAAGCCAACTCCACCCCACCGGCACAAGAAAAAAAAATAACTTCGTGGCAAGGCATAAGTCAGTTGCTCTCTTACGATAATGTGATGTCTTGAAGCGCATTCAACATCCATCGTTAGCTTTCGCATCGCTCTTTGCGCGCGTACCGAGACCGTGCCCCCGTCGCTCCGCCACCCACCCCGCCGTCCGCCATTGGTATGCCCGTCTCGTCCTCCCGTTATTTCACCTCGGGCCTCGCCCGCCCTCCGTCCTCGGCCCGCGTGGCCTCCACCCCCGCGGCGCCTCGCGGAGCGTAATCTGAGACACGCGCCGCCACCCCCGGCGCGCCCTCCCCGCCCCCGCGCTCGCCCTCGCCTTCCGCCCCCGCGACGCCCTGCGCGCGGCGCCGGCCCCGAGGGCTGACGCCCGGCACACGTGGCGGACAATAGCTCCTAATGCAGGTCGACCCCCGCGGGGCGGCCGCGGCGACGGCGGCGGCGGCGGCGGCGGCGACGCGGGGCGGCGGCCACTGTGGGGACGCACCCGGAGACCGCGGGAGGCCCTCAATGTTCCGTAACTACAGGGTGACTCGCGTCTGTCACTAATTACCTCCATGAGCTCGCCTTGGCTTGCTCCAGGTCAGCGCTTGCCGCCGCCCCCGACGGCGTCGCCAATGCGGGAAGATGGGACGTCGCAAATTTCAAACGGAAAGAAGTCCGAGGGGAGTCTTATCAGACGGCGTGGGTTGACGATCCGTCGTAGCGGTCGCTGTCGATTGACGTCATTACTGTAAGCTCTACAAGCCGTGTAACGATTTTGCGGGAAAGGATTTACTTGTGAATGGAGGTTCAAATGGCAAACAAGGTGGAATGTTGGTGCTAATAATACTTTCGGAATTATATTCCGATTTCTTTTTTCGAGCTGACGTCAAAGTTGTTTTCTTAGAATTATATCTTCACAATTTTTCCGATGTATTTTTAACGTAACGAAAAAATGAGCGTCATTATATGTATGAAGTCGTGTAGAGACATGCAGTAGCTTCTTGGCTTTCCGGTTTTCAGAACCTTCTAACAATGTATCTAATTATATTTTAAGACCTTCAAGGAAAAACCAAAAATAATATTGGTAGAATATTTATTCCAGTAGATGTTTTAGTATATTTTTAAAAATATATTGGAAAGTGATGTTAAATTAATAAATGTTACATAAATGCATGTTTTCATAAGTTGACAATTTATATAATAATTTAAAAGACTTGTTAAATTTGTGTTTGAATACACAATTCAAAAATTATTTCTGCAATGTTTTTTGTCACCTTTTTAATCAAACGCCGTGAAGCATTTTTGAGGTGATGCTCGCAATAATTTGAACACTCGACATCTTAAGTTACCCGCCCAATCTAAGAAGAAATGGAACGACATCGAACGGAAACATATTTGACTCTCGTTCGGAAATGAACGAGGAGTCGTTGCGTGAGTCGGCGTTCAGTTGCTAGGGGTAGTAGTCAAAGGCTTGTGGACCGTTGTGCGAATGTCGGACGCGTTCGAAAGAAAATCTATTAAAAATATTATAGCTGAAAACACATGATTTTGGATGACGATATGGCTTGGTGATATTATAATCTAATAATATTTGCAGTCAATTTGGGAGATGTTGGCAACACCATTGGCAGACGTCTAGCATCTTCCCAGCCACTGCCTGCGGATACTACAGAAGGTAAAAAAACTTTTGTTTCAACGGACGGGATTTGGAAGTTGACTATGTAAGCAAGTTGTATGGTGGCCACTTCTGTCGCTGACCGATTTTCAGATCATCGCAGGTGCCAAGTACTCGGCAGGGTTCAGATTCTTGTAGTTTTATGTAATTCATTATAATTATGCATGTTAAATAAATAACAAGTAGTAATGATGCACAGGAACAGAGGCATAGAAAGTTACCTCAAACTGCCCAGGTTGATGAGAGACGAGTCTTCCAAGGTCGTGTATCGAGGGGAGTATCGCAGTAACCACTGTCCTTGTCACCGAAAGCGTTCGTGGGCTAGTAATACGTTTTATGCGAATTTGAAGATTGGAAGGAAAAACAGTTGATAGAACTGACAGTAAATAATAAAGGTGTGTCTGCTTTCAAGTAATATTCAGTATTTGTCAGTAATTATCAGTAATTGCCAATCTCGTATAAATTTCTAAATAGTAGTGATAGGATTTAACAATTGTAGTAAATCATAGAAATAGGGTTAAAACATTGTTGTAGACTGTCATTTGAATAATAAGGGAACTTGTAAAAATCGTGAGGTAATTCAACTGAACTACTTAATGACTGACACAAGTGTTAGTTTTGCTTTGTTCAATATGTTTTGTCTTTCAAAAAAGTTGGAAATATTCATTTCATTTTATTCTATGATAAGCACACAAGCAATATTAGTGAATGTTTTAGGCGGGTAATGGTTAATGATTTATGTTCTTGATTCTTTTTGTTTGTAAAGCTGATTTGTATTTTTGTGCAACTTTGCATATATTTTGTATTCTCAATTCCATATCCTATATTTTAGGAAGCAAACTTGCTTACAATTTTTGTAATCAATGTTTGTACCCAGCGTGTGTATAATTAGTTGTTTTTTTCATATTATACGCTTGATTTTGTTTGAAACGGGCCATTTTAAAATTACCGTTTTGAAAATCTCCATTGCCAAGTCCTGGCATATAATAACTTCCTCTTTGTCTAAGCGTAAAGTATACCCCACAGGAACATGCTAATCTTTCTAAACATTTGGCCAGTGAATATTAAGTATAGCACTGATCAGATGATGCATAAGTATAGCACTGATCCCGAAGACGGGAGTGATGAGAAATTAGTAAGTTAAAAGAAGAGAGAGAGGGAGGTTGCAAATTATACAAATTAATGATAAAATAATGGTCATAGAAAAATATTTCATGAGAAGCGTCGATGAAAAATTAACACAAAATTTGAATTCTTCCCTCTTGACGGATGAATTGCTCAGGATAACTTTTCTTTATGGCATAAAAATTATCTATTGTTTACAAACACACGATTATTATGAAATTGACGTTTCATTTGAAGATACAAAACTAGTTTATAGGTTAGTTTCAAGGCACTGCAGTTCAGCTTTGTAAAATTGGAGTTCTAACTTCTAATTTGATTGGCGATAATTAGATGTAATATAATAATAATAATAATAATATTAATAATAATAATAATAATAATAATAATAATAATAATAGGCAATATTTTTATATTAATACAATCAATTTTAAGTTTTTTACATTTTTTAATATTATTTTGGCAAGAATAAGACGAGAGTAATAGTAAAAAATATAGATGTTTTCACCATTATTACACCTTTATTAATATTCTAATATATTTGTAATTATTACTGCTATAATATTTGCAACCTTAAACAACGCTATAAATATATTTTTCTTTTTGTGTATTACATACGCAAACACTCGCAACTACCTTGCCTTTCAAAATAATCCTTTCTACTGTTCCGAGTGTGCCTCTCCCCGCGAAGTTTAGGGCTGCGCCCTTCACAGACACCCCGCCTGCGCATCCCCGCCCCCGCCCCCCGCCATGGTCTCGCCCTCTCCCCGCGCCCGCCCCATCCAATGTCGCGTGCCGGCTGCGTCATTAGCAGACGGCCTTGAATTCCGGCTAACGACTCGCTAATGCGCGGATTGGGACTTTCATTAACGGCTAGCCCTCCCTGACATGAGGGACCCTCGGCAGGGTTATCGAAACTACTTCACTTCGTTGCGCCACAACAGCTCGCATTATTCGTTCTTTGGAACTCTAAAAAATGTGGACAGGAGTCCTCGATGCGTGATAATTTCTGTTCTGCTTTATAGGTTTGAAGATATTACATGTTCAGTCAGAAACTGAATGACGGGGTTTATAATTCATTGCACTTGTTTCACACCAGGGTGCTATTTCGGATATAATATTCATCCCGATAATGATGGCAAAAGGAAATGCTCTGGTGGTTCTTGACTTGTAAACAGTAAATATATCTGATCCATGAAGCGAGTGAATTCTTTGTCTATTAGTAATGTGTGATTTTGTATCTTATGCTCAATAGGATTTAGTTTTGATTAGACCCTTGAATGACTCAGAATTCTGATACTAATGACTTAAATTGACATGATTCGTTTAATGAATATAAGCACACAGTAAATAATGTCTTGCCTATTTAAAACTCACTACCCAATGTTGCTATGATTATAACAATAATTCTAACCATAATAACTCAGCAACAAGTTTGTCTTCTATAGTAGACATAGATACATGAGAAAAAGCAAGTCGACAAATATGCATAGTACGCACAGATATGTCCAATAATCGTGCGAGATGCTGATTGGTGAACACTTGCATTGATGATGAGTATTTTGTCTGAACATTTTTGTTGAAGGAAGTTCGTTACGCACATATTTCTGAGAATGACGTGGACTCTTTTTCAAGCGGCTCTGAATTTTAACCTTTGTGAAATGAGTATAGTACGTACGTAGCGGTAGGATAAGGATTATGTCGTGTCATAAATGCGCTGTTATTATTTTGTTGCTCTGTTTCTCTGATTTAACATTTTTACATAATGATGAAGCAGAACTCTCGTGAAGATCACATTCAACTACTGTGCTATGCAGGTGCCTGATTTCATTTCCATCAAACGCCTGTAAAATGTGACGAATGAGGGAGAAGCATAATCTGCGCACGTTTTCTTGAGCTCCTGAATACCTTTCTCATCCTTCTCTTACACATAGTTGAATGATGAATAGAAGTACCAACAGAGATGTTAGTACTTCTATTTGAAAGCCAGCCATTGTCACTTCGGACTTAGTCTGACTTTTAAATCTTGCTAACGTCCCTTTGTTGATTTCTATTCATCATTCAACTATGTGTAGTAAAAGGGTGAGGAAAGGAATCTGGAGCTCAAGGAAACGAACTGCAAGTTTGATTTTATGTTATTGGTAACAAAATAACGTATGACGGCACAAGTTTTCCTTAAGCGCGTTTAAGTGTTTTCCTTTGGTTTTTAAATTTTTAACTAATCAATGAAGCTAATCAAGAATTATTTCGTTTTTAGAGACTTCATGGGTTGTCTTTTACTTTCAGTGTTTCGCAAGGATGAGAAGTTCAAAAATAAGCAAAAGAACATGTTTGAAACTTAGCAATATGAAAATCGATATCTTCCATCTGAATAGAAGTTTATTTATTTCACGTTGAAGAGTTTCTAATTAGCGGAAGACGAAAAGTAGTACATTTATTCATAGTGCGCAAGCAGGAGTCCCGTGTGGTTACTCAAGGAGCGACGATCCAAAAACGGAAGACAAGCTTTCTTCTCAGTTGATGTAGTATAGACTTGAATTATCACAGTAGCTCTTTTCCTTCGAAACAGAACGAGTCACCGCATTTTTTACCTTTTTCACAAAAATAATTATAATTTGAAAAGTAACAACCGTTTATACCACCCAAAATAACTTGTTAATAATACTTGGTAATAACGTATACAGAAATAGAGTAAAAATTTTCATTATATTTTTATGAGAACATGCATTTTCTTTTCCCGGCAATTTAGTGAACTCAATTGGCAAGTTTTCTTTGAGTTCAAATTAATAGTGTTATGTAACTACACAAGATAAAAAAATTATTATCTTGTGTCTTTGTGCAGGTTTTTATGAAAAAGTATGTATATGTTGGTATGTTTCTCCGTTTTCTAATGTTGATATTTGAAAATTTCACTTGGTGTCGACACATCGACAAAAGCATTTTATCGTTTATTTGTATCGAGGTCAAACCGTTGTACCATTCCCTTGCCTACCGATATATGTATGAAATAGGAAATATAGTATGAAATGGCATTGTACCTACGGTAGTTCAGTGATTTCAAGCATGCATAATTATAATACCTTCGCAACTGAGTAAAAGAAGTATTTGCGATATCAGGTGGAAAAAAATGTCGTGAAGCCCATTACAGTACGAGGTAAATTGTGCACACAATATAAAAGAGAAATAATTGATATGTAATCCCTCATTATACTTTTGTTATAAGAAAATATTAATTGTAAAAAGCAGGCATGCATTTTTTGCACCATAAAAGCTGACCAGCCGTCACAGAAAGCTCGAAGAGAATGAGATGAAGTAGTATTGCGTTGTACCAATAACATTGCATCGGAGTTCGCTTCGTTCTTTCCCCAACCTCCGCCTCCACTCGGAGAATATACTTCGCTCCTATCGCACAGTGGATCTCAAGATCCTTCGCCAACGAAGGGGGTCCGCAGACCTCCCGACCAACTGTCCCATTCTCAAAGTTCTCTTGTATCCATTCACGATCTGCATTCACTTTGTGTCGCTTCTGAATCGGAGACAATGGGCTGCAAGCGGAGAATACAACTTTGATGGCGGGTAAGTGGCTCTGGAGTACAGAATGGCGCGGCCCCTTAAGGGCATAGGAGAGTATACGGGCAGAATACCTCTTCCTCTTCCACTCCATCTCGCCACTCTTTCCCTTCTGCATTTCCGCGCGGCAGACTGCTGCCACCTGCTACCGGAGAAAGAGCGACCGTCGAAGCAATTGGAGACTTGCTATTTCTTTGCTGCACTACAAACCAGTATTCAAACGGAAGTACTGGAATAATCGCAGTTAACTCTCTAGAAATTACCACCATTCAATGAATATCAGTAAAGTTCTTGATTATTTCTGCACAAAATGTTATTGTAATTTGCGGTAAACATTCAGGAGCTAACCTGACCTATTTAAACTCTGAAGTATTAACAGAACTTTCCATCTGTTATTCGATGCTGAAAAAAGGTGAAATGCAACAAAAATATGCGTTGCACTTCTCTCTAAAAAAAGAATTGAACGAAAATGGATGCAGCCGCATTTCGAATTTGCTCTTAGTGTAAAATATGAGCGTATCAGTTTCAGATTTCGTGTGCATTAATTCCTGGTCATTCATAAAGACAGGTTTGTCTGCCATCAAATTTCGAAATGAGAGATTCTAACACTTTTGACCATTATTTTTTAATCATAAAACATCGTATGTAACATTCATTAAATTAATTATCAAAAACACGATGTAGCAAATAAATTATCACAATGCAAATATGAAGAGAAACCAATTTTTGAAGGTTCGGATAGGTCTACAAAAACTCGTGTTCGACTCAGGATAATAATGTCGTCTTTGCACCTCGAATGGTTTATCAACATTGGTATTACTACACATTTATTAAACGTGCGATGCATTTCCCTCTTATTTTTTGCATTCCTTGACAGTTATTTTGAAAACGGGAAGAGGAGGAGGAGGAGGAGGAGGAGGAGGAGGAGGAGGAGGAGGAGGAGGAGGAGGAGAAGGAGAAGTTACACCATAGATATGTATTAAGTATTTTATGTATAAAACCTGTGCTCTTAGCATAAAATATCACTTATTTAGAAAAGTGAACGCTCACGAGTTAAGAAATAATTAATTACATTATATTAATCTCACTAAAATGGTCTGTAGCTACGTGCCCACCAACACGCGCGCACTCACGCACACACGCACGCACGCACGCACGCGCGCGCGCGCACACACACACACACAATTGCACTTTTAACAGAATATTTCGTAAGAATTTACACATTTCAAAAATACTTATTTTGTATATGCCCAAAAAACAAGTGCTTCAATTGAAGTTTATAAACATATTTTGTATTTTTGTAATGAATTAAGATTTTTGCATCAAGGATATTTTCTTCAGACAAGAACAGAAATAGAAATAAAACGATCTCTAATACCCATTTTGTCAGCAATTATGTTTCGTGGAATTGGATATTTAATATTTATCTCCGTTGCAAACGAATATTTACAACACTCTTCATAAATATTGTAAGAGAAGTGCTTTTATTGACCTCTTGAGCAATACATATTTTCGGCAAAAGCAATTGCAAAAGATGAATGAATTCAGGGGTAAGTATTTCTATTTGAGGTGTGTGTGTGTGTGTGTGTGTATAGAAATGATCAGGGTGATGAATGGGGAATGAAGCATGGACTTGGAGCTTCAAATGAAGTACGCGTAGCCACAGATTGCGGTCTCGAATTCCACGTAAAATATGTATGTTTCACCATGTAAGTTTGGTTTTCCCATACCACCAAATACCTCAGCTGAACGTCATGCCATCCAGAAACAATCATGTATTATCCATTCTCATTACATGATCTCTCGAGCACTCTTCATGCATTCATAGATGTTTCCGGACACGTTAACTGCTACAGTCATTACTGCCGCCAGTGAATTGAATTTTTTATTCCGGGAGGAGGCTGTGTTCCTCACCTTCTGGATGGCGAGTTCCAGCGCCGATCTCCACGTCGGCTTGCAGAGTATACTTGGATGTATTCATAGCTACCTGTGAAGTAAATCAGCTGTTACGGTGTCATTCAATCGGAAGGATGAACGCCACCATAGTGACGTCACTGGAGTGACGTGTAAGGTCCCGATTGGATGGCACCGTTAGCTGATGAAATGTCACAGGCAGCTATGGAAAATCGCAGTGTATATCACCATCCAGGCTGGCGGGGTATTTCCCTCTCCTCTTCGCCCAACAGGGAACTCCCCAGCCGGAGCAACTTTAAGCTCTCGACCTTCTCCCGTCATGTGTAGATCATGAAAATATGTGTGTGTAAGTAAGAGAGGATGTGACAAGGAAGTGGAAGGATAGATCACTCGCCGTCCGTGGCCCGTTTGTTGTTACTTCTTCAGCATTCGTGTGCTATTGATAGGTTAATCGGCGCAAAACTGCCGATAAGAGCAGCCATCAGCTATAATTCTCCAGACAGCGGATGAAGTCGACCTAGTAACTTATCTAGTATTGAAAATGCTCCATCGTCGTCGCTAGGACCTTCCAGTCAGGGTCAGCGGCAATGCCGCTGGAGAGTCATCAGCAAAGCTGTCAGCTAATCTCAACCGGCCCTTCATATATTACAAGGCAATGACAAATCACCACTGTGATTTATCTACCCACGAGAGAGAAGGATATAAGGCCTCCTCTCTCCGATGATATACATCATTATCATCATCGTCATTATCATCGTCATCGTCGTCGTCATCATCCTTACCTTCACAGCTACTCATAGCTTCATGCAGCAACAACCCAAGTTCTGTGATTGGAATATTAAATATTTCGATATTAGTCCGGAAAAAGAACTAAAAGTTGACACGCCTAGCGGGGATGGGTACGAGGAAGAACGAGACAGAATTGCACGGAGAAGCAGACGGAGAAAATATCAACAAGTAGGAGACGTAGGAGTGTAACTCGAAAAAGGCGGAGACAGAGAATTAGAGAATGAAGAATTAGATGGAGGCAGAGGAGATGTAAAGGGAAGTGGGAGGAGAGGGAGGGAGAAACGAAATGAGGTAGTGAACGGAGACTGATAATTATATGTAATTTAAAAAAGATAAGATGAGAGATAATGGATGCATTTCAGCTTGTTATGGAATATATAAAATAATATTATAATATATTATAATATTATTAATACATAAAATAATATTATATATTATACATGATAACATTTCGGAAAGAAAGGCACAATGGACATCGAGTGTGGCTTTTCTGTTGATGCAATATGAGCATTTGCTCCCCTTTTGCCATGCAATTCCCTCTTCATTAGTCGCACTACAGCGGCCTGCAAAAGGAGCAGCAGGCAGGGGGTGCGCGAGGCAAGCGGACGGGCGGACGGGCGGACGGGCGGACGGGCGGACGGGCGGACGGGCGGACGGGCGGACGGGCGGACGGGCGGACGGGCGGACGGGCGGACGGGCGGACGGCGGACGGGCGGACGGGCGGACGGGCGGACGGGCGGACGGGCGGACGGGCGGACGGGCGGACGGGCGGACGGGCGGACGGGCGGACGGGCGGACGGGCGGACGGGCGGACGGGCGGACGGGCGGACGGGCGGACGGGCGGATGGGCGGACGGGCG